>JAPDSC010063188.1:461838-545316 GCA_026290005.1 Latrodectus geometricus | reverse complement strand
CACTCCACACTACAAATAAGGTTAATTCCAGATGATTAAATTAATTATAATCACAACAAAAAGAGACAAGTTTTTTGATGAAAAATTAGTACGAATAATGTTTTCAAAATATAATAAAAAATAATATTTTTAATTACCAATTTTATACATTGAAATTCTAAAATGATTAACTATGATTGTGTTAAAATTTTCATGAGAAATATGGATAGCAAAATACAGTAAATTTCAATAAAGTAAATCAATCTATTATGTTTGATTGTGAACTGTTCCTTAATCTAAAAAGAATCAATATACACAACATAAATTTTTAAATGCATTTAAAGAAAACATAATGTAACTCAAAGAATAATTGAAAATACTTACTTCTTTATTTTGCAAGGAAACCTGCCATCTCCATCTTCTATAAAAGGCTTCGGTAAACGTACTATTAGAAAGAAGATTATGTAAAGCTTTCCGCAAAGTTAATAATCTGTCATGAAATCCCCACATACCTAGAAAAACATAAAATTAATTTATATACAGATTATTTAACAAATAATTTATATTTTCTGAAATATGAGAACAGATCTGAAAAATATTAGATAATTCATTAATAATTTTATTTTGCATTTCAATTTTTACTATTTCTTTAAGGCAATATCAAAATTAAACTTATTTTTTTTATCATTGAAATGCATACACATTGAATGCTTTCAGACTGATTTTGTTTAGTGATATATTCATAATACATTCAACTTTCTTGATCTTGAAGAAACAATCACAATGATCTTATAAAACAGTTATAGCAAAAATTATTCAATTTTAATTAACAAAAAGCAGTATTATAAAACTTAGAGTAAGTCTGCATATTTTAAAGACAAAAAAGAACTTAGAGAAATCAAAAGTATTTATTTTTTGCCAGATATTAATTTCTCTGGTTATATCTAATTAACTGAACACATTTTTGAAGGATAAAAGGCTATGTTTAATTATGCTTACATATTAAATCTCATGGGAAATACCACAAATAGAAAAAGAAAAGGGGAATGAAAATTCCAATTCAAGAAAAATCACTAAGGAACGGAAATGAAGAGAAAAATTAAGCTGACCTTACACAAATATAGTTTGAGATATATTGAGAGCAATGAAGTTTATATCTTAAAGAAAAAAATTGAGAAAGAAAAATGGGAAAGTTCAGTTTACAGATGGAAAATTGCTATTTTATAAGTTGAAAGACATTCAAATAAAAAATAGCCACATATGCTACAAATTAATCTGCTCGTACAATGAGTCTTATTTTTGTCAGATTTAGAAATGTATGCAAAAACAAATATCTTAAAAACACTTCATTATAAAATATAATATTTATTATATATAATAAATTACATAACAATAAATTTACTTCGGTATTTATTATTTCGTTATGCACAAATGAGCTCAATGGAAATATCTTTTCCTTTCATTTAGCAATAAAACTCAATAGTAATAGATAAAATTTAACAGTAATTCATAAAAATTATCAAAAATGAAAGCAAAAATATTTTTGATGAAACTATGATCTTGACCGTGAAATTTTTTTTAACAAACTACCTAAAGATGCAGCATGTAGAAGACAATTTCCATCACCAGTTGTTGCTAAAGGCCATAGTCTTTGACAAGTTCCTTTCTCCGCCCACCAATTCAAACGGCCTGTAATATTTAATATTATTTAAAACTATAGATTTGTGATCACTCAACAAATTACAACAGATTTGTGCAAAAATTAGCATAATTATATGACAATTTTATTACTTTAATTTGTAATAACAATTGGAATAAAATGTAAATATATTTAAATTTTGGAAAGTAACAATTCAGTTACTCTCACATATACCAATAAATACACATATAATCAAAGGAATGTTATGTAATAAAAATATTAGGCTAAAGACTAGATGCCTGTATGGGCGATAAAATGCTTCAAGCTGACTTATCTCTTTGGAATGCATTTGTATGACATAACGTGATTGTGTACATGCACGAAATTTGTTTTGTGTCCTAGTACCCTTTCAAACATTTAATTAGCAATTTGTTTTTACTAGATACAGTCAAAGCTTTTGAAGTAAATTGTTTGATGCTTATGTTTTGAAAGTTAAGGTTTTGAAGATTAAGTTTGCAGTGAATTTTTTATTTTAAATTTCTTAAGTACAAATTTATGTTTATCAAATATATTTGTTTTTATATAATATTAGTGAAATTAGTTTTTAGTTAGATCTTTTATACTTCTGTAGTCAGAAATTATAATAAACAATTTGAAATTTAAAATAGAGCGCAATAGGTATTTAGTAACTGGATATTCTGTGTAGTGATGCGATTTAGGTTAAGTGCAGTGCTTAGTCTGAAAATTAGAAATCATGCCAAATCTGCACAGTTTAGTTCTTTTTTTTCTAAATATTAATATATTTTAATTCATTAGTTTAATTTCAATACACAATGATATTTACACCAGTTTCACAAGAAATTTTATTTAATTGATATTAGGAAACAAATGCTGCAATGATAATAAAAATGAACTTTCTTACAGCAAAAAGTAAGCTTTTATGGGAGACAAAAAAACAATAGAAACATAAATATGCAGAAATAAGAATAAAGTTTAAAATAAATGGAGAGATTTTTAAATTAGAACCATGGTAAAATAATTTACATTAAACATCAGCATTGAAGTACAAAATTCAACTGTATTTTAATTTACAACTATTGTGATATTCTTAAAAAATTGTGATACAGGTTAAACAAGAAGTTAAAACATTTTTAAAAAAATTAATTAAATACAAATATACTTTCACACAATATTACAGTGCTGAAAACTTATATACACTTGAAATTCTGGCACAAACCTACATATCTTAAAATAAAATTAATAGGAAAATCATTATTTTTAAGTTGATTAATTAAGTGATTAACTTGTTTTTTGATAAATTTTAGATTATGTAGGAAGTAGGGAATCACTTATAAGATTGAAGTAATGCTAAGTTTTTATCACTACAGAAGGGCCACCCAAGCATTGAAGTTCTTATAAGAATCCCGAAACATCTACTTTCATTTTAACTATACTTTAATATTTAATCTACATTAAACATTTTAAACCACTTTAACTTCTTAATTTAACCTGTAAAGAAATTTTTCTTATTGCTTTTGGCAATCATGTTCTTTTGTATTTGATATATTTTTCTCATTGTATTGCTTAGCCTATGTGTTGTTTTGCTTGTTTTTTGGTGTATTACTTTGATTCCATTTATTTCAATTTTGATATAGTTGTATTTTTTTCTTATAGATACATTCTTCGGGGGAATAACACGAATATTTTTAGACTTTTGTCTTTCGTGTTTGACAGAAAAGGGTGTTTGTTTTGCATAGCTGACCATCTCCCTTCTGATGAAGATGTGGTCCCTATGCTCTTTCCTTTATTTGTTATATTGCATTGTTTGTCTTGATTTTTTCCTGATTTTGTCTTGTTGATATTGAATTGTATGGTTTCTTCTTTAATTTATCTTTGTCTATTGAATATATCTTACTTTATATATATATATATATATATATATATATATATATATATATATATATATATATATATATATATATATATATATATATATATATAAAGAGCAAATATATAAGTATAATATATTTTTCATTGTATTCTCCCTTGTCTAAAAATAAAACTGAAAAACAAAAATCCTTCCATTTGAAAACAAATCACTACTTTTTTAGAAAATTTTCAAAAAACACAGAAAAATCATTTGCGTAAGGTATTACACTTTGCTATAAAATTAAAGTTTTCATTTCAAAAACATCATTCATAGTGATAATAAATAAATCAAAGCTTTAGAGTACAGAAAAATCATATGTTTTGATCAAGAATTCATTGTGTAAATGTAAAGGACTAAATTATTATAGTTCAGTATACATTTTTACAGTTTCAAAATAATGTAAAATTTAAAATTTAATCTGACCTGCATTTTCTAAAGAGACTAATGTAGATGTTTCAATCAGATCTTTTTCTAAAAATTCTCTGAAATCAGTTGGATAAATAGAAAGATCAGGTAAAGAAAATGTATATACAGGGGTTTCAAGTCCTACAATAACTTGATGTTTCTCAGAGGTAGATGCTACAAATTCCTTAGCTAATTTGCTACGAGCTCTAGATACTAAGTTTACATTTTCAGTGGCCCTGGATATTCCTCTTGATAACCTCTTATCTGAAAATGGCAATAATTATAATTATACTCGAGATAAAATATTGATGCAATAATATTTTAATGAAATATTGAAATTAAAGAAATAACTAATTTTTACAAAAATGTTCAGTAATAATAATATATGGCAAAGGATTGAAATAAACAATAACCACTATTTTTAGAGAAGTTATTTTAATTCAATATTTTACTAAAGTAAAAAATAAAATAAAATAAATAAAACATTTATATTTTTTAATCAAAATCAACACCCAAATCAGGAAATTAAGGTGAAAACTTTAAAATTGGGAACATTCCTAATTAATATAATTTGCTCAAAAATCTTTATAATTTTATGCAATATGTTATTTTTATAACCCACATTAAAAATTTTTCATACATATTAATTTATTATCCTTTCTTACACCAATGTAAAATATTAAATTATTCAGATGATTCTCATTTTTCCTTAAAATGCTAAATCACCATTCATCAAGTTTTTTTACTCTGTCAGCATTTCAAACATTAACATAAAAAGAAAATTTAGATTTGAATACTTAAGTGATAAACAAATATACATTAATGATATATATCTAGACACATAATCGAATCAAATTTAATTTGATAAATAGTAGACTTATTTAAATAACCAATACTTTTACAAAGATGAACCGAATTATCAATTTTTGATTAGAAAAATAAAAAGAAATGTCCTACTTCCAACTTCATCCATATCAGGCGAGGAATCCTTAGAATGCATGGACTTTGATACATATGAATCAACATCTAAATGCTGTTTATGTCCACCAGAAAGTTTTATTGGCATAGTAGATTCCTTTGGTTTTGGTCCTGTTGTTATACCTTTTAGCATATAGAATGCTGAAAGAGCGGATTGTAAATCCCAGTCATGCCCTAGAAAAGCATTCTAAATATTACAAAACATAAATTATTCACATTTTCTAAGGGTTTTGTTAGAAAGCACATGAAATAACTTGGTGTCTAAAATAATAAATTATTTTCAACAATTCCCCATTAAAAAAGAAATGAAACAAAATTTGTTTCATTTCTAAAATTAAATAATCTTCAGTGCATAAAAAATTAAATTGTCAATCAATTTAATAATTAATACTTTCACTTACAAAAGGCAAAGGTAATGATCAAAATTGAAGTCTAAAGATAAAGGGAGAAAAAATTTAGACATAGTCAGATAACTTGATAATTGAGTTTGTCATTCTGTAATCAGTTTTTGCTTGGAGCTAAATTTATTGGGAATTATAGTTTAAAATGGATTCCAAACTACAAAAAATATCTGCGGCTGAGACGAGAGAAGAAGCCAAAAAATTGTTGAACTGATATGCAAATTGACCATTTAGATATCACATGGGTAACATGCATTGAAAAGTAATGCAATATTAATCATTGTCCATGCATCCCGAAAAGATTTACTATAAATTATGTAAATGGAGAATGGAAATTAAATTGTATTTTAAAATGTATAAAAATTTAACCTGCAACTTACAAGTTAAACAATAGTTGAATGATAAAATTTTAATCTTGTATTAAGGTACTGACATTTTATTTTTGCTAACTTGTTTTATAACCATAAAACTTATACGTTCTTGTTATATATATTAATGCTAACACTTACGATGAATTAAATTTTATTTGTTACACAGAGAAAATGCTGGATTGTAATTTACCTTTGATTATATATAAATTAAAGGATAATAAAAATACTTATTAACCAGTAACAATCAGCAATATTTAAAATTACCAAAAGGAAAGCATCTCTTAAAACAAAAATTGATGAATTAGTCACAAAATACAGATTCCAAGAGCTTTGGAAATGTTTAAATAATTATGCTGTGCTAGTTATCAAAAAATGAAATAAATGTAAATAAATTAATATTTATTTGTATATTTTATTTTAATGTATCTTACAATATATCTTTAATGAGAACATTTTGTACACCTTTATCTAAAATGTAAGTTTTTCACTAAAAGTGAATAAAATATAACTCAAATATCCAACACAAAATATTGACAATAATAAAGTTTTTGGAATTTTATATTGCTTTTTTTTATTTATAATTAATTTACCCATTATTCTTTTTAAATGAGGCCATTAAACATGAAAATATTACATAAGTATTTAAAAACATAAGTATTTACAAAGAAGTATTTATTTCTTTAAAAAGTTATGATATCCCTAAGTTATTTTTAGGGATAAATGCTATAAAAGTAGTTTTTTTTATTGTAATATGCAATATGATCTTAAGAAATTTTTTAAATATTAAAATCATCAAGATGCAACATTTACTTTAGAATCCCAAACGAAGATGCAAGATATTCTGCTTTTGTCACCATTACGAAAAAAAATTTGATTTAACCAACAGTTGAACAACTATCACTTTCATATTGACTCAATTAACTTACTATAATTTCTGCTTCATTGTAATATAAAAAAATATTTTTTTCAGCTAAATATATCTTTTCCTAAAGCTTAATTTTTTTTAAATATCTTTTATTTAAAATTCCTACATTTTAAGAAATAATTTACAAATTATGAAACAAACAACATTTTTATTGAAAAATCATTGAATAATGAGGTTTGCCTTAAAAGATATTCATAGCTCTAAAGCACAGTAAAATATTATAAAACACAAAATTTTTTATGTGTTTTAAAAAAATATATTCATTTTTTAACATTCAAAAAATTAAATCTTTGGGGTTATAAATATTTTATTCCCTAATTTAAATAACCATAAAAATGAAAATTTTTGAGAGAAATATATTATTAATATATAGTTAGTGATCATATAAATTTGCATATAACCAATATGAGAATTCAACCTTGCAACATTAAAATGATGCAAACTTATATAATTAACAAGATAGCATATTAGTTTCTTTTCCATAACATTTTTGTAATAATTTATTATAAAATATAATTTATTATAAAATATAAATTAACAAATCAAATTTCATAATAATTGTTCAATTACTTTAATAATTTAAATAGATTTTAAACATTCAAAAATAATATGAATTAATAAATCTAAAACATATTTGAAACTTATATACAAGAAGCATAGTAAATTTAATTTTAGTCAAATTATTATTATAAAATAACAAATAGATAACAATAGCAAGTTCATTAATCAATTTATTTGTAATATTCAATTTAACATTTCTTCAATTTAATAATTGTCTTGCTTAGAAAATTCATCATAAGTTTCATCAAAAAATGTAAATAATTTTAATATGCTTTGATAAAAATAAATACCACTGGTTATCAGCTAAATAAAAAAAAAAAAAAACTCATATTTTTATATGACAAGAAAAATGTTAAAACTAAAAAACACATTTTGAAGTTATTATTTTAAAGACATATTTCAAATCTTTGGTCTTTTACTTAATTTAAGAACATGCATGTATTAAATACACTCTATCTGGTCTAGCACATTCCTGTCCATATTGTTTATAAAAATAAATCAATTTTATATTTATAATGTACTCCAAAAGGAGAAAAATTACATAATATTATAAAAAAATAAATAAGAATCTTACCTTCTAATAGATCTCTTGCTAATCCAGGATCAGCAGATGTGCGTGTAATAAATTCTGATAATATGGTATCCATTGTTAAAAGCTTTTAGTAGTTTCACCTGATTACCATTGTAGGACACAATGGCAGGAAACAATATTCTGAATGCTTATAAGTAAATCTACTTTCAACTACAATAAACTACACAGCAATTTCATATCTAAAAAATGAAATTTTTAAAAATTAATAAATGACAAGCAATGAGTTATTATATGATGCAATGAGTCATTTAAAATTTTATTTTCAAACATAATGCAAAGCAATGAAACAGTACTTTGCATTGCAATTAAAAATACTTCAAACTAATGAATTATTATTTCAGAAAAACTTTCCAGATAAATACATTCAATAGCTTCTCCTAAATATATCCAAATTGTAGTATTTATTGAATAACTCACATTTTTTTTTAAAAAAATATATGATATAAGATATATTAGCAGAAACTGATTTTATTTATCTTTCAGTAATTGTGAAATTAATATCAAATAGATTTTGGAAAAGAAACAAGATTTGGAATAAGGTGGAAATTAATGTAATGCTTAAAAATATCGATCACTTAAAAAAATTATTAAGTTTTTCATAATTTATGTTATACAAATAATGCGAAATAAATTATTTTCTCATTACAAAGTTAAAAATATAGCCTTTGAAAATAAAGATAAAAAAGAAAATTTTTTAATTTATGGGAAAACTAAATATTTTAAGATTAAATTTAGAGTTACAATGTAAAATTCAAAGATAAAATTTTACATGACACCAGTTTTAGAATTGAATTCATACAATTGCATTTGTAGATAAATTGAAAGACATAGCTATAACCTTAAATAGATATTTTACTAGAACACATAAATGAATTAAATAATATACAGTGTAAGACATCAGATTGAGACACAACACACAAAATAAAATTTATTATACCTTTCTAAATTCATCAGATTGCTAGGATATGTTAAAATTACAAATTTTAATAGGAAAAAATTGATTAACAACTAGTACCGAAACTTCCTGCATCCTATAATACACAACAATATAATAAAAATTGCCAGATTTGGAATTACGATGCTGAAAATAAAAAAATTTAACCATAATTAAATTCCTTATAAATGCAAATAAATTTTGAGGATGCGATTTTTAATAAATCATCTAAAATTTTGTTACTAAAACCTAAACAAGTGATTTATAAATACTAATTTGATACTATTCTCCATGTTTAAAACTTCTTAAGATATTTCGTAAATTAAGTTAATACAGTTCTCATAGAGACGAAGCAAGCTCTTTTAATCATATTCATGGTCATTCTCAAAAGGAACAAAAACAATGATGTTTTCGCAACAATAATTGTTTTGAAAGTTTCCTCATTTTGATATTTTGTGTTATAAGAAGTGTTGTGAATAATATTAATTTAATATAAGATGGATAAAGTAATAAAATTTAATAACCAAAGCACGGGACGAGATAAACTGTTTCGGTTTGTAAATATTTATACAATAGATAACATTATTTAAGAATAATTTTTCTTTCTTTGATATTTTCCTATAACATTAATTTCATAACAGGCTTTTTCATTATTATATTTTACTATACCAATATTATATTTTTTAAGTGAATTTCAAAAATTTTGCTTAGTAAGATGCGATTTTATCATTTTCATTTAAAGTTTATTATTTAATATCTAATGGGTTTGTAATTTTGCAGACTTATTCAGTATAGCAGTAAATTAATATGGGCAAGTCTGGAAAACAAAAATGCTAAGAAAGAGTTAATAAAGAAATTTAAAGAATTGGAATATTCCTTAAGCACTGCGAGAAAATGTAAGTTGTAATCTAATATATTTCGTTTCAACTTTTTTATTGGATTCGTGAATTATCTATATTTTCTGTAAGAAAAATATGAATGTTTTAAATAATATTGCAATAACAGTCTTTTAAATATTATGTATAGAACAGATGTGTAACACAAATTTTGATTTAAGCAGTTTAAACAATATAGAGGTAAAAATTATTTTCAGAACATTGTCAAAGTTTAGATTTTATATTTTTAACCTTAAAGCGTATATGGTTACTGATTGTTCTAGCTCAGAAATGCATGAGTCTATATTAGAAGGCTATTTTTTAACAGTGTGTTAGTATTTGATATAATATAAAATTTATTCTCTGA
Organism: Latrodectus geometricus; assembly: GCA_026290005.1. Lineage (NCBI taxonomy): Eukaryota > Metazoa > Arthropoda > Arachnida > Araneae > Theridiidae > Latrodectus > Latrodectus geometricus. The sequence continues at coordinate 535,359 of JAPDSC010063188.1, read as the reverse complement.
AATACAAGAAGTATATTAAATGATGTAGTTCAGATTAAAAGGAATTGATTTTGTTATCTAGTTTGATTTAATTTCTTCAAATGTTAATTAGTGTAAAAAATTACTTTTGATTTTTAAAAACAGTTGGATTTTATGATTTAAGAGGTGATTGCTTTTGATTTAAAAGATAAATGTAATCAATTACTATGCTAAAAAAGAGGGTAATGTTAAAGTAAAAAATTATTAAAAGACAAATGTTATTTGCATTGTTTTTTTATTATATGTATCCAAAATATTCAATTTCCAGCATGTAATTGACTAAAACAAAATCACTTCTACTTTAAAAATAATTGCTGTTTCAAAAGGGTTTTTTTATTTTTGAGAGTGCCAGCCAAGTTGGCTATATGGGGTGCACTTTTTCAACTGAACCGCAATTTGGTGGGGAGTCCAACTTCTTCAGTACACACATGCCATGGATACCCCTTTATAGGGTAGGCAACCATCATACAAAGACATGAGAGGGAGAAAGAGAAAATACATCCATACCTGAACCAAGATTCAAACCCAAGACCTCCCTATCCTCAGTCAGGCACGCTGACCAATAGACAGAGGGGGTGGCTGCTGTATGAAATGTGAAATTGTGTATTGTAATGTATTTTTAATTTGGAAAATATATGTGTGTTTATGCATGAAAATTTTTCATTAGTATTTTATATGGAATCTCATTTTTTAAATAGAGTTTATTAGATATGTTACAGTGATTTGTTCTTTAAATGATAAGCTTGCATATAACTTTTCATTTTTAGTTATTTTGTTGCACTTATAGAAGTATTCCCATTTTGTATAACAGATAAAATGAAAACTTTATTGTAAATATTTTTTATTGATTCCTTTTACTTCACATTGCAACATTGTTAGAAAACACTGTTATTTTAATTAAGGCATCTTGTCTTTTTTTAAAAATAGGTTTCTTTTTGTTTGATTTAATTTTAGTTTGTCATTGTGGTCCAAATAGTTTTATAGTATTACTTGAAAAAGATTAATCGTGACATAATAAGACATGAGTAATATTTTTGATTAATATTTATATGTTACACTGTAATTAACTGCTAATTATGTATAATTACTGGTGATTAATTATAATCACCAATAAATTTGATAATTGAGATATATTATTGAATAATTATCACATTTGCCTGTTAGTTTATAAAATCTCATTGCAGTAGTAGAATTTGTTCTCTATAATAATGGTAAAAATAACATAATAGGAAATGTTCATGTTAATTTGTTTTTGAAGTGCATGAAAATCAAATTAATCAATAAATTCAACTATTTTATTTACAAGCCTTTTCTTTTCTGTATATCTTCCTTTTTCAAAATACAAAAGACTGCTTCACACAATGTATAGAAATCAATGTTAAAGGTTTATGTTCTCTTTTTAAAGTTTGTCTTGCACTCTTTCAAACCATATATTCAAAGCAAATATTTGAAATTCAAAAGAAAGGATAAGTTTGTAAGAATAAAGGCTCTAATTAAATTTATTTGTCCTGACAAAATTATTGCATATATATCTTTAGAAAGAGTTTATCTTTTGAAGTAAAATGCTTGGAGTAAAGTAATTACTTTGTAAAGACTCATTGTTTGTAATTTGTAAAGACTCATTGTATGAAATTAACTCAAGTTAATTTCATACAATGAGTCTTTACATTAGAAATTAACTCAAGTACATATACTTAATTAACTCAAGTTAATTTCATACAATGCATTCAATTTATTTTAAATTGAAGGTTTATGAAATGATTTTTTGAGAAAAAGTCTTTGAAGATCATCTTATTTTTAAAGATTCAACCAACATCTAAAATCTGTAATCTCTTTCAATCTTGAATATAAAAACTAATTTTTAGATTTAGAATTAAAAAAATTCAGTCAAAATTCTTAATGTTGCTTTTAAGTCTAAAGAATTCATATAAAAGTATTAAGCATTTAATTTTATATAATGAATTAACTGTTTTAATTATCAGCCCTTATTCAAAATACATTTTGTAAAAAAGAAATTGTTTTAATTTTATCTTAATTTTATCTTTTATCTTAATTTTATTGGCTACATTTTGATACAAAACCATAGAGATTATATCTGTCTACATCTGTAAAATTAATTTTAAAAAAGTTTGGATTCAAAATAATATTTTGTTCAAACTTGTATATTCTTTTCAAATTGACTAGATTAAAAAATTTAGAATTATTATGTATGCAAAGCTGAAATTATTCTGTTTTTGAAAATCTCAATAATTTTAAACATTCCATCATTTTATCAAAATATTTTCTTGACATTATACTATAAATATATTTAATGTCCTGAATTTGTTTTAATTTCAAGTGATCATCTATCAGGTTGACATAAAAGTTTTAGTTCTAATAGGGAAAATTTGAAAACCTTTGATCTCATTTGTTTCTTCCTCAAAAAATTTAAAGTAATGACCTGTAATGACTTGTTATTGAAAGAATATAAAAATATTTCACTTTTTATCATTTTCAAATTAAAGTAAACAAAATAATTAATTTGAACATGATTACTTCAAATTAAATCATTTTCTTTAACTGTGGAAACTGAAAGTATAAATTTAAAAAGTTTAATTTTACTTGTAGTCAAGTAATTTTACAATCAAACTGTTCTGAAATTAAGTTTTTAACTTCTAAAATGAAGTTTTGAATTATTTCAGAACTTCTGTTTCACAAAAGTTTTGTTGAACTTGGTTGCTTTCTAATAAAACTACTTCCATAAAACAATGTTTAATTGAAGTGAAGAAGAAAACAAGGTTTAATTCTCTTTTTTGTATTAATTTTTATACCAATTAACTGAATAAAGTAAAAAAATTGTGCAATATTCATAGTGAAGATTTAATTTACAATTAGATTTATATAAATATAATTAAACAGTTTTATTAATTGTATTATAGTTATATGTATCAGTAAATTTGTGTTATATTTAATTATCAATCTTTATAATGATCATTCTTTGTTTTTATTAGTGTACAGATTTGGACGCAGTTGTGATACACTCTATACTGCCCTTAGTTCTCTACATCTAAGTGATCCAACACTCCAGTTCACCATAACATTTTCAAAAATAAATACAGCTTTATATTTGTTTTGTGATCATATCATTTGGCTTAATCGTGCTGGGCTTATTGAAATTGATAAGCCTAAGTGGTCCAATTATTATTATAAATTTTGGTTATATTTTGTTGTTATGAACATATCTCGAGATTTTTATGAAATTAAAAGAATACTTGCTGGGCAAAGTTTTAGTAAGTTGAATCAGGAGTTTCAAGGAAACAAAATTCAATCTTCAAGCAGTATCTTGTCCAATGTGCGTGTTTTGTACAGGTTTATGACATTACACAAGGATGTCTTTGTTGATACGGTAAAAAATGGATGTGATTTATGTATACCACTCTCACAAATGGGATACTTGTCATTATCACCTCGTAGTATTGGTGTACTTGGAATGATTTCATCTCTGGCTGGAATGCTGCCTCTAATAGATTCATCGTTTAAATTAGCCCCCTAACTTTTATACATTTTGCTTAACAGAATTGTGTGTGTTTAAAATTTTTGAATTAATATATTTATACTGTAAGAGTTATTTGTATTTAAAGAAGCTGGTGGTATAAAACCATTATGATATTTTGAGTATTAAATCTCAGTAAATAGATCTGTTAAGGATTCCATTTCAATGAGTTTATTGATAATTGAAAATTGGTATAGAAAATTAGATAAATGAGAAAAAATTATAAATAATATGTTTATGTGTACAATATATAACTGTGTTTTTTTTTTTTTTTTTTTTTTTTTTTTTTTTTTTAAAAATCTAATTTTAATATTTAGTTATCAACCATAAAATCTAATGAACCAATTTACTTTATTTCTTAGGGTATTTACAGTGATATTTGATTATACTATATTACAAATAATATTTATTGTTTGCTACATCATAACTTCAAAACAAAAAAAGAAAAAAAAAGGAGAATGTGATATTTTGTTGTAAAATCTAAATATTTAAAATTATATTAGCATACAATAAAAATTTAAAATCATTTACATATTTTTATTTTGCGTGTCAATACCATAAATCAAATTGTTTACTATAAAGTATACTAATTTCTCATAAAAAGTTTTATTTGGAGATGATTATATGTTTGAAATACTGATAAAAATATATTTTTTATTTAAATATATTTGTGAAATTTGAATTTTGCCATGAATATTGTTTAATAAATTTTTTGTTGTTTAATAAATTTTTATGAATAACCTGATGATTTAAGTAAAATTAATCTATAAGTTTTTAGATTAGTAATAATTTCAGTATAATAGATAAAATATTGATAAATATGTTTTCCAGGAAAAAGTCATATTTCAATGGAATTAAAATTTCTCATATTATCTCAGTATTGAAAATCAAATAATTTAACTCAGTTGTTTGTAAATAATTTATTGATTGCTTGGTTGAATTTTAGTCTATAAACCTAAATTAAATTTAGGTTTTGTGTTGAGTATTATCTATAAAATTATTGATTTTATTAAAACCTGTGTTTTTGTTTGTTGTTAAAATTTAAATGTTTTCTTTTGTTAAAGGTAAATTATTATTAATGAACAGTTATAATGTGGTGTACTTTAACTTTTAAATTATAATTATTGTGCATACATAATTATAAATTGGTTTATTTAATATTATTTTATACTAGTTTACATATTTATTTAAATAAACTAATTTTTTACAATTATTTTTATTCTATGTACTGGTTTTATTATCTTTATTTTTAATTTAGCTCAAATTTCTGAAGAAATTTAGTGATTTTTCTCATAAATCTGTGAATATTTAAATATTTTTTCCATTTAATACAACTTCATTTTTCAGAAATGAAATATTTCATTATTTTGTAAATTTGTTAATTGTAATTTGTGTAAATATATTATTTGTGCTTTTTTTTTTTTTTTATCAAATGCTTAGAGTGTTTTTATTGTGTGTTAAAAATGTATTGATAAATAAATTCAGTTTTTTTTAAATTGTCTTGCAAATTTTTATTTACTTATGAAACTTTTGTGATATTTTAAAATTTTATACATTAAGTACTCATTTAGATGGTTGAAAATAAAATACCATTATTTTTAAAAATTTAAGTTAAGAGTAATTTAGAAACTTCATTATTCTAAGAACTTCAAATTATGATTTTATTTTAAAAGCTTCAAGAAACTTATCCTCATTTTTCTTTTTAATGATTATTAATTTTAAATTTAACTGGGATGTTGATATTTAGTACCTTTATTTTCATTTACTAAATTGGAAATTGAGTATTTAGTGCTCTTGCCTTTAGTTCAATAGCTTATAGTTTTGAATTTCACTTAGGGCTTGGATGTTTGTAGTGATTCAGAACTCTTATAAACTATTGTCTCAGGTTGACTTATCCCTTGTTCACAAAAAGGGATTTTAGAGCAAAAACAAATCAAATTTTCTATTAATTGTATGGATTTCTATTTGATGCTGGCAAGTTAGTTCCCAAAATTATGGATATTAATTATTTTGGTATCACAATAGAATTTTATAAGTAACTGCATTGAAATCAGTCTTATCACTTACTGCAGCTAATATGCACTGAATTATAATACTGAGTTTAATTTAGTTTATATTCAATTAAAAATTCAATAATTTTCTTGCTCCAAAATATTCCTGTTGTGCTTGTTTATTTGATCTGTGTTGTATTTGTATAAGAAAGATTTTGCCATTCTAACAGTAATAGAAAAGTTAAATTTTTTTAAGCTGGAAAAATTATTATAAAGTACTTTTGATGTAAAATTTAATGATCATTGAAACATATATGCAAATAATATTTATTCAGGATTCAAAAATGAGAAATATTTTTTTAAGTGTCTTATTTATTTAAGAACTATCTTTATTTAATAGTTTATAAAACACAAAAATATTTGTACTTGCATAATGTATATAATGCTCATATATATTATGTACATAAGATGCTAATAATTTTATGATATTTAAGACTCATTTGTAAACTCCTTTGAAAAATGTATGTTTTAGATGTGTTTCTGGACTAAAATTAATTTCCCTGTAAATGAAATAATCATTTTTAATATAATGTTTTGTTCCCTCAAACAACTAAAATTGTAACACACATGTTTAACATTGAAAAGTTTATTGACAAGACTTTAGAGAATATTATTTCAATTCTGATCACACGAGTAGAATCTCTAAATCTTGAGCAATAAGGTTCATCAAACAATTGTCTAAATTGTCCTCAAATATATCAATCTGATTTAAGTTAGGAGACCATACTGATTACTCCATAAGCTTTAATTTTTCAGCATATAAATGCTTATTAATGTTAAAAATATTTTTTAAAAAATGAGTCTTTGATGACTGCATTGAGAAGTACGAAATAAGGTCTTGCCATTTATCTGCTTATCTTAAACCATCACATTGTTTACTCTTGACTGATAGTCTTGTACTTGAACATAAGCTGATTGAAGTCCATACTATCAACTAACTTTGTAATTTAAAATATTTTGAACTAATGTGGGTACCCTTTCTCACCATATCAAAATATGTCTGGTATCAATATGATGTAATATGTTTGAATTAGAAGACTGCGTTGATTCCAGTCATTATATTCAATCTCAATGTCATCATTCTATCTTTAGTCTATATGTTTTGGGATCAGTGGAATATGAAATATTATTTTGCATGCATAGAAACTAATTAATTTTATTCAGCATATTTCAGATTATTTGATTTGTGTTTTTATCCTTGTCGCTAAAGGAAACTGTAATTTTAATTGTGTGATCTTTATTGTTTTGTCATAAAGATTTGTGGTAGTGCTTAAACAATCATGTTTTGCCTATTTGTAACTTTTCTTATTTTTTAAAGGTGCACATACTTCAAATGACACATTTTTCTACTTCAACTGTTTTGCTAAGTTTTGTGTTTTAGTTATCAGTTATCAATTTTAGTTATGAGTTTTGTTTTATAGTTTTGTCAATGTTAAGTGCTTTTTTTTTTCCTTCCAAAAATGAGAATTTGCATAACTATAGTTCTTCTATTCCTAAATATGAACTATATGTTATAAATCAATGTAGATAATAATATCTTTATAAACTTCTGTGTGAATTCATTTTCCTGTATCCTAATTCAAACTAAATATAAATTTATATTTAATTTTTGCTATAAAGTTTTTTAGATCTTTTGTTATGTAGAAATAATGTAATAAAGTATAAATTTGTCTTCAACAATTGCATTTCTTTTAAATACTGAAATTTTTTTTTTATAAAATTTCGTACGTAAACAATAAGAATTCTTGAATACCAAATTTGTTTTTTTTTTAAATGTAATTTTATTTCACAATACTTTCATTCAATTTCTTTGCCTATGAATATTTTTGTTTTATAATTTGAAAAATTAAAAGGCATAAAGTTAAATTATTCATTTTCAAATACTTCCTCAACATTCTTGTGTATAAAAATAATTTGTCATTCTGGTACATTCATTTTTTTGTAGTTGTGTATATCTAATTTCTATTTTAATATAGTTTTCGTTAAATATGTGTTTTATTTCACCAAGAGTAATTAGTTTTCAGCATTCCTTAAAGGGTTTTCCATACATAATGTCATTTTTTATTATGTTGAGCAAAATTTTGAAAACTTTTACTAACTCACTAAGCTAAGCTGTATAGCTTTGCTTACAACAATTACTAATAGCTTTGCTTAGTGAAATATCTTTTGGATGTCATATACATTCATCTCTTAAAGATAAATTATCTTGGTATTAGTTATACTTCTTTTTTAATATTTAGTTTATCAAAATTTTAAGCTTTAATACTTTTCATTAAAAAAACTAAATTTTTTATTCTTTTCTTTTGACTATACACAAACATTTTGTGATTCCATTTTCTTACTCTTGCAAAGTTCAACTTTAGCTTTATTACTGATAGATGGATTCAATTTGCAGCTTGTATTATTTTTAGGGCTCTTTTTATTACATCATATTTTAACATAAAAATTGCAATTATTTTTCTATAAAATCATATAATGTAAGTTTTAGCTATTGTGAAACTTCCCCAAATGGTTAATTGTGACATTTTTTTTTTTGTTACTGTGGTTGCTTTTTTTTTTATCTGAACTGTTTTGATTTCTCAATCCGATAGCTTAAATAATTTTGAGTATATTGTTAAGTAACTCTTTCTGTTACTCTCTTATTTATGCTTATTTTTATAAAACATCTGATATGATTTTCATACTTGCAAATGATATTGATTTTTTATTTTAGTTACAAATAATTTATGTAAATTATTATTTTACAATTATAGTTTATTCTTTCTTTCCTTAATAATGATGTGATATTGATAGATAATGTCGTTGATTGTCTCTTAAAATTTGTTATATTTGTGTTCAGAGCATTAAATTTTTTAAATACTGTGAGGAAAACTACATATTAGTTTAAATAATGCAATTAACTAATTACTATAAAGTAATACTAAATTGAACAATTGTTAAAATACTATGTCTTTACTTATGGATATGTCAGTATGAATCTTGTGTTGGCCATTATAAAATCATATATTATGAAATAATAATCATTACAGAATCATAAACACATTTCATTGTTCAATTAATTTATAAGCAGTTTGTTTTAAAATGTGTGTGTGAATATCATACTCAATTATAATTTGTGTATTAGAGATTTCACATCATTATGAATTTTTTATACATTATGAATGTGTAAAAAATGCATTCCTTACAATATTGGCTGTTTTAATCTTATAATGGTAAATTTTTGTATGAGATTACTCTGAAAACCAAAATCTGAAAACTTTACCTAAAGAAAATATTTGAACACAGATACATACATAAAAAGTGTAAAATGTTTAAAATGTATTTTTTATTAAAAAATAATAATAATAAAATAAAACTTATTTAGTTATGTTTATTTAAAACATAGCTTGCATGAAATTTTTATTCGTAAAAAAATGGCTCATGTTTTTAATTTTATTAAATCAATTCTCTTTTCGAAAGTTTAAGTATTATGAGTAAGGACACATACCCAAAAATGATGAATAATTTTAAAACTTTACAAAAAAAATGATTTTTATTTATGCAAAAATATCTCCAAATGAATATTTTTAAAATGCATTTGTGTACATTTCTTACATTTTCTCATTGTTTAAAATATAATTTTTACCATAAAGTAATAAATGAGAAAAATATTTTGTCTAGAAATATTTATAAATGAAGAACACTATGCAATAATTAAATAAATGTATTGCATAAATATATAGTACATCTTAAAATATTTTTATCAAAAATATTTACAAAAACTTGTTAGATACTAGATATAATAGTAGTTAACATATATGCATATTCAAAATAAATACCCATTTTATGCTTTTTCCTTTATTAGATTTGATTTTCTAGCGCATGATAGTGAAGGAAAACTAGATTTCTTGTTACAATGTAACCAGCCATTGAAAACAATCATCTTCATTTTATTTTATGAAAATACTGCACTGCAATCCCTGTGTGCTCTACAGATAATCTTTGAAATGCACAGCCACTTACTGATCAATTTTGTGTTATTGTAGTTTATACTACATCGATTTTTTCTTATTCATAAAGTTTGATCAATCCGTGTGTATAGAGTTGATTAAATATCTTATTTCTCTCTACTTATATTCTTTAACTTTGCATTCCAATATTTCAAGTCAAAGTGGCATTATAGTGCATAATAAGAGTTTATTTCTTCCTCTTTTTTGTATAGTACTTGTGTTTCTCAGAGTAAGACACTTGTGAAGTTAATTTTTAGCTTCAAAAGACAAAATATAAAATCCTTATCATAATTTCAAATTTTTGTAATTGGATGTGAATTAAGTAACGATTTCCAACATAGAAAATATAAACGATTAGCTAAATTCTTTGATTGCTTCATTGAATCAGAGATGAAATTTCATTACTAATCTTAATATAAAACGATTATATAGTATGTTATTCTGACGAAATACAGCTAAGGAAATTTTAGACTTTTTTAGTGCTTGACATATAACATATAATTATTATTACAAAATCTAAGATATTCTATAATTTGTGAATTCTCGTATTTTTTGCAAAAATAATTCTATAAACTTTTCAGTGCATAGTAATTTCTTAAAACTGCTAACTGAATCCCTAATTTTTTCCTATCTACAAGGGTTTTTTGTATACTAACAGGAAGCATTATTTGCATTTCTTGTAAATAGATTGCATTAGCAATTTATTAAAAGAATTTCACGATTCTTTGCTTCGAGTAAAATTCCCTAAAATTATACTCAAACTTGAATTCACGAATGAAATATTCTGATTCTTTTGCTAAAAATGTCTTAGCATACATATCCAGCAAGCAACCTTGTCTTAATCTTAGTAGTTCTTAACTCTAAATTCCCTGCAGTAATCAGTAGCATGTATAAAAATGAAATCCCTGTATAAAATAGTTTGCTCAATGAAAATGAAACTGCGTCATTTCATTCGAGAGCTATTTGCACTATTTATGTTCCATGATGTTCTTAATTATCTGGAATGTGACTCTTGGCTGCCACAGAAGCATGATATGGGCAGCAAGAAGGCGTCTATGTAGAATCCTCGATGAGGTTCCCAAGCGAGAAGCCTGTACAGCTTGTATTGTTGGAGGCAAGCCGAGATTGTCTCGGTTCCACAAGTGGCGACGAATCCATACGAGTAGCTACAAACAAAAAGAAAAGTTTTGTTGAATAGCTAAACTAATTCTACTTTTTAAAGTACGCTAATAAAAGTTAATTTTAACTTATATGATAGCTTTGAGTTTTTCCACTCAGCTATATGTATTTAGTTTAAGCACTTTTCATCTCAAATAAGGTATTTTCTGAACACATTTTCTTTACCTAACTTTCAAAATAATTGCGATTGAATAATAACCCAGCAAATAAGTTGACTTTTTTTATATACAAAACTAGAATATTTAAAGCAACATAGTCAGATTGAATAAGAAAGTATTTATATATGGTAAAAAAAATTTATATATTTTTTATTATATAATACATTTATAATTAAAAAAATAGTAATAAAATAGTTTCAATTTTCAACTGGAGTATTTTGGATTTCAATGACCATTCTTGTCCTAGTAATAATGAACAAGATTATATATATATGCTTTTTTATATCAAATTAAGCTTGGTATAGTTAATATTTTAAACCCTTTAAAATCATTTTATTGTATACCTTACCTCAATTTTGTCTAGCATTATATTTTTTTTCTCAAATTAAATTTTTTTGTAGTTAAAATTTTTAAAAGTAATTTAGACCTCATGCCACCTTTCTCTTAATCTTACTTGATATTTTAAAATACTCACTTCAAAGAGAGAATATCTAGTAATATAATTTTACTCTTAAACTTGGGTTTTTTTCTGACTTAAAAGAAAAATCCTTAAATATTTTAAAGTATGACTCAAATTTAAAAAAAAGAAAAAAAAAAAACGTTGTTGTTGTTAGCTATTTATAAAAGACAAAATGTGTCTGTTATTTTGAATCTATTAGGCGGTTTCAAGTAAAACTTTTTTTTTTGACTTGTGTTCATAATATTTAAAAAGATACATTCCCTCTTGCTAAAATCACTATTTATATATTCTTCAGAATATAAATATATAATCGGGATAGTTGCTCCTAGCCCCAAGGGAATATCCTGATTCGATTTATAATTTCTAACTGTAGTATGCCGGTCGATTCTTAGGCACCGTCTCGTATTTCATCTTTTGCACCAATAATGGGATTCATCTTGATTTCTAAAATTCTACGGCTTTGATTCAAAAGCTTTACTTACTAATAATTAAAATACTTTTTCAAAAGTCTGATAATTCATCCATTTTACCCATGACATTATCAAAAGATGTTTGAATTGACTTATATAAGACGAAGTGTGCAATGGTCTAGTTAAAAATGAGATCAATTTCATTACTTAAAATAAAGTGCTATTTTCGACCCATTCGAAGATCCGCCTTTTTCTCTGAAGGTGGATGGTACACATCAAATAGATCATGGTCGCAATGACTTTCCCCTTCCCTCAATAGTAGTGATACATCTAGGAATCGACAGGCCAAAGGCTAACTACTGCTTATTTGTTTTAACTCAATTTTTTATGCAATTGATTTGTTAATGTATGCCATAAGACTCTAGCAAGCGTATGTGATGAAATATTTGAATATGCATTACGTAAATTTTATTGACAATAAAAAATAACTACTCACTTGCATTCTTCGATGCGAACAGTCTGGGTATAATTTGCTCCAGTCTCTTCGAATTCTACGTTGACAATGATCTTCCACTGTCCAGCGGTGTTGATGGCTCTCAACGGTTTCGCATAATAAATGTTGGAAGAACAGCCGGTCGAGTTGCTGATTTCGTTGGGTGTGGGAGCGATGGCCTTGCCCCCTGAAGAATAAGAGACGGAGGTGGATTGCAGTGGCACAGAATTTTCGAATAACTTATTGATATTTTCATCCATGATGTTCGATGAAGCACTTATGTCTACGAGGAAATGGTCCAGTGGGTGACGATTTCTTTCGATGGCTTCTTTGATCTGTGCTCTGAAAAAAATGAATGATTTTTATGAAATTTATAGTTTGATAAATATTTAAGGGTTAATTATATGCGTTTTGCTCTTTTTGACATTCCAGCTTTCTAACATTTCTTAAACACTAAACCAAATGTAGATCATCGAAAAATGCGTATTTCGAACGATATTCATTGCATAATATCTGTCTGCCACAAGAATAGCATCTGCCAAGTGGTCTGGTGAGTGGTGGTTGCTATGGTAACAAGAGCTATCCATTTCAAATGAAGATTAAAAGTGTGTCATGAGGTTGTGGTATTTATAGAACTACTTGTTAGTTTCATATTGTGTGCTCAATAAGCCGAAGTTGATGCTTTTCTTCTGGCTCTTCCTGGCGAAAATAGAACGTGTCTTGTTTCCACGGCAACAGACGGGCGCAAATTGCCGGGAACTATTTTTGTAGTAGATAGACAGTATATATATAGTTTATATTAAATACAATTAAAAATACACATTACTGGAATTGGCAAGCAATTTTTGGGCACACCTTTATTTGAAAAATGTTTTTATTTGCAACGCATTTAGTTTTTATGGCATGTAAAATCTGGTGATTCTATTCAAGATAATTTATTTATTTCATATTATTAATGATTGTACATTCTTGCATGATGATGAAATAACTTAAGATAATTAATATTGTAAAAAAATTGAAATAAACTCACGAAATACACGGCGTTCTGATACTTTAAATATAGCTCTAAAGGGTTACTTAAGCTATATTTACTTAAACTCAATTTCCATCTTCAAAGCTATTACAAAACAGTAATATCTCCATTATAAAACATTTACTTAATTGAGCTGACATAATATGTGTTCAGAGTGTATAAAAAATCAAAATACTCTCATGACAAGTAAATATCTCATGACAAAAAAATGCGGAATCTCTCTTCCACATGCTGTTCATAACAATGTTCAGCTGTGTGTAAAAGTATTTCTCTATTTTTTGATCCTACGTATATTTTAGTACTTAACTAAATCAAATAAGTTACCCATATACTTTGAAAATTGATATAACTTAACTTTATTGAACATAGAAAGATCTTTTAGGTTAATAAAAATCAGAGATTTGGTTCATTTTTTGTACACAAGGATCGGGATATGCAATTGAAAGCATATTTCAACCCACTAGAAACATTCAAGCTCCAGGTAGGATTCGAATCCACGAACCAGTGAATCGAAGAAGAACAAAGCGCTAACCATTGGGGTACTAGTGTGGCTTTAATTGGCGGACTTGACAAGCTCTAAACAAAACATTGTATTGAGTTGCTCAGTTATGATGAATATTTATGAAAGGATACATTAAATTAAAAACAGTGACTGCAATTTTAGATCAATCGAATGATTTTAGAACTTGACCATTATGAATGAAGCCTATAAAATGTTTGCCGACTTCAGATCTTTATGCAAGATTCGTCTTATACTGATAAAGCTCCTGAATGGTGTCCAATTTTTTTCAAAATTGTTATTAAAAATATGTTTCAAATTATTAAATATTTATAAGGAAAAAAAATAGTAGATTGGTTAGTGGCTATTGCTATGGTAACTAGAGCTGGTATTCCAATGGGGATTAAGAATGTTATGAATGGGTGATATTTGGGCAATTATATTCTGTTACTGCCTTCAGTTAATCAAATTGACATCATCTGATCCTGCATAAAACTTAATTCCTAGTGAAAACATTTTATAAATATATATTTTGTTTCCTCTTCCTCCTTCAATTTTAATTTAAAAAAACACATTATAAAAACTGATCAATTTTTTAAAGTATTAATAACTCAAAAATATGAAAAAACACTCAAATTAATTAATTATTAATTTTTTTAAAATTAGAGTACTTATATTTTTAGGAATGAGGGAGACTTCATCTGTAGTTCATAAACCCTTACTAAAATTTTTGAATTGCAAAATTAATATTTCTCTCTTTTACAAAAGTAAGTATTGAATTTAATTTTGAATAAAATAGAGTCTGTGCTCTATAAAGACCTGAATTATGTATTCATGGATTCGCATCCTCGTAATCTTCAGTTAATGAGGGCTGAGAGATAATCTTACAATTAACCTAGTGGTAAGGTTCCGCTTTCTAATGGGAAAATGTGTGCGAAAACTCTCAGTTGTTAATGGGATCAAGAGAGGAACAACCCGTTCACAATCGAGTTCATGTGTTGATCTATTGTTCACTGTCATCTTTTTTATCCATATGCTTAAATCATTTGCTGCTTTTCAATATGCATAATGAGCAATATGCAACAAACGTGATGCATACATTTTAATTAAAAAAGCATGTAATTAAATGAAAATATATTATCTAGTCTCCTTTTGTGAGTAACAGAATTCTAATGTAAAATTTGTCAATTTTATGTAAGTTCTCTATTTATTTTACGGGTAGAAAATTGGGAAAAAGATATCTGTTAGGATAATTTACCTCACAATAGAGAAAACCAAGTTAAGAAGATCTCAAATATAGATTTAATTTTTTCATAAAAGTTGAATGCAGTTTCTTCAAGTCATTAAAATGTTTCATCAATGATAAAAAGAAATTAATTCATAATTTTTAATTGCATTATTTTATTTAAAACTAAAACTATTAATAAATAAAATGATTTCATGTTTTTTCACATAGTTGTGAATTATCATCCCCTTTTAAAAATATGCATTATCACGCACGTTTTCTGTAAATATCAGTTTTCTTTTGGCCATTTGCAAATTTAAAAAAATTGGTAATCGAGGTAAATATACCAATAAACGGGGTTTTAATATATGAAGTTGAGTCAAATGTAAATGGGACTTTTCTTAACAATATCTAATGTTTTGACTATTTGTTGTCATAGCAGTTATGGTAAGTCTATTTATCACTCGATTAGCAGAATAGAATTGAAGCTTTCAACAAATTAAGCTCACGCATAACCTCTAATACAGAACTTACTATTAAAATAATTTTTTTAGTTGAAAAATTAGAGAAATCTGCTCTCTGTGCACTGTTATAAGAGATTAGTCCATTGTAAATTTTGAGGAGAAAATATTTTATTTTTGTGCCCGAAATGTAGTCGGTTCGATACCTAATCCATCTAAAGGCCATTAGGCTTAAAAAAACTTAGGCATGTTAAAAATATATATAATATCTATATTTAGTTTGTTGGTATTAAGAGGAAGTTGATAATTCAGGTTTTGATCTTACACA
The DNA here is from genome assembly GCA_026290005.1 of Latrodectus geometricus. NCBI lineage: Eukaryota > Metazoa > Arthropoda > Arachnida > Araneae > Theridiidae > Latrodectus > Latrodectus geometricus. The sequence continues at coordinate 519,523 of JAPDSC010063188.1, read as the reverse complement.
ATGGCTCAGAATTACGAGGTGGTCAAATGCGTTTAATGGTTGATAGAAATCACCTATTCATATTCAACAAGAATCAACACAAAAAAAAAAAAAAATAAATAAATTTCATGCTGTTGCATCTTCTGTAGGAATTGCTTATTGATTTTGTTTTCACGCGTGAGCTTTTCAAAAGACAAACTATTTGGTTTAATCATCGTTTTAGAAGACAATGGCGGGCGTAATTTAATATATATACATACACATATACATATATACATCGTTCTACGATCACTCTGCTCACTTAAGAGCTAATTTGGCCAAGAGCTACAGTCGAAAGGGGACATCGAATTACCATGAATCTATAAGCTTGATATGAGATTCGGACCCAGAAATAATCAAAGTGGAAAGCAGCACGCTAATGTTCGCTTACCAACTCGGCGCCGAAATTAAAAAATTATTTCAAATGACGTAATCAAAATTGCAACTTTTAATATGTGCTTGAATTGCTGGGTAACCATTTACGCGTCGACAAAAACTTGCATTCTATTAATCACACAAACACACACACTTAAATTAATTTTAAAATAACTTTCAGTTCATTATGTTGGATTTCGTTTCTTTCTCGATTAACGGTCATTTTTTGAATTTGACCGGGACCTTCTGTTTAAAGTAGATTCCTAACCATTACAAACATTCATGCCCAAGATGGGATTCAAACACACGAACTGTTTGATCGAAGGCAATGGCGCAAACAGAAGATCAGGTTGTAGACGTGCAGCAACGGCCAATGAAGACCGTTATTCAACGTTAAGGCACCGAAATGTAAATGCCACTCTTCTTCAACCACACTTTCGCTCGGCTACTACTACCACAGCTTTATCACAAACTTTCGGTAACTGCCTTCACTCTGAAGAGCTGTATATTCGCCGATCAAGGATGTGTGCCATATTAATAGCTAGGCACCGTCGTACTCCTAGGTAGTGAGCAAGAGAGCATGTGAACTGGAGGAGAAACGAATGGCGTAATATATATTTCTTTGACGAGTTCTGTTTTCCTCTTCACCCTAACAATAGGCGCATTTTCAACTGGAGGGAACATGGTATTAGAAATAATCCTGCATTCATGCACGTAAATTGATTTGGGAAATTGGTGGTCTATGTTGTCAACTCCATTTGTGGGAGCAACTCTCTCCAATTCATTCGAAATGGAGTTCTGATCGGTCGCAAATATAGGAATGAGATCTACTGTAATCCCTTATGCTGCAGCAATTTGGATGACTTCATATTAATGAATGAGAATATTGGGCCGTAATGTGATAAATGATATCTTTTTAGATGAATTAATCATACGAATGGAATGGCCAGTCTATTATCCGGACTCTATCCTAATACAGCATATTTGAAACAATTTAGGCAAAAGAGTATTAACCCCACAAATTCTCCAAGAACTCGAAAAGAACTCTTCTGGAATATAAAAAAGGACATAATACCCCGGCCCCTCATTAATAGCCTCATTTACTCTATGCCTCAAAGGTGTACAACGTTACTGGCTTTCCAGAAAACCATACTCTCTACTAAAAACGATTTTTATTTATGGAAACATCCTTTTTTTTATTAGTTTTTCTCATGTGCACAAATTGCGTTTTTTTTTTTTTTTGGTACCAAAATGCTTAATAAAATGCATTTACACTGTGAAATTAAAGTCATTTTTTTCCATTAATAATATATCAATCGATTGAAATATTCTCCAGGTGCCAGATCAACCCACAATCGTTAGTTGTTATGAGCAGAGTGTGTAATTATTTCGAAACACAGACTTTTATGCAATGAAAAAATGGTTACTTACTTTGGGTATTCTGGATCTTGCAAGCAATACGTTAAGTTGTTGAGCCTTGCACAAAGTGGTGTCTCCGTGTCTGCATAGTAAGATATCGACGATGCTGAAGATATCACGGTTGACGACTCCCTTGTGGTTGAAGGTGTTGTCGTTGTGGTGGTCGTCGTAGGTTCTGTTGTCGTAGTCGTCGTTGTTGTTGTCGTTGAAGATGTCGTTAATTGAGGTCTCGAGTCTGGCAGTTGTAGCTGGTAAAGAGAGGCATTACCCTTCCAACTGAGCCACATGTTCGAAGCCTTTGCGCTCTGCTTCTCTGGTGGCGAATACTGGTACACATAAGGATGGTGCGAGTTCTTGTGGTTCTTCATATCACCAGACTCTTTGTCTTTTTTGTAAGTAGGCACAGCAGTTGTCTTCAGCGACATGGATTCTGTTGGGTTGACCATGTAGCTGTGCTTAGGCGCTTTAGTTAGAAGCTGAAGAATGAAACAACGTGAAAATAACTGATTAATATTTCGTTTAATGTAGAAATTCAATTTCAACTTATAAAAATCCATATTAACACATGTGGATATGTATAAAAAAGTTATTTTAAAATTTAATGTTACAAGCACGAGTAGATAAGAGCGTAAAGAATTTTTTATTCTTTAACTAGTTATTGAAATATTTCAAATTGAAGTAGAGTTATAATAATTTATGATTGCAAATTACAAAATGTGCTCGATAAGCGACAAAACTAGGCGACGCGCAGTAAACAAATATGGAAGTATTTTCGAGGAAGTACTGGGCAGATATGAATGCAAAAGCTTAAGCTTATCCATCTATCCTTGTTCAACAATAGTTAGATTTGAGTCCAAGACCTCTAATTCTGGAAAGCGTGGTCCTACGATTATGATCCAACGAACCGAAAATAAACTTGAAGATTACCCAGATCTAGACTAGAAATGCTGTCTAGACCAGAGATTTTAAAAATCTATTGTAATATACCTGAAAATCCTTCTATCATGATATTTAAATAAAAATTTCTTACTTCGTATTAAATAAATTCAAGAGTACTGAAATAATAGGCTAAATATCATTTTTATGAAATATTGAAATAATTAGATTCAAAATAAATGGATTATTCTATAAAAAGTGCAAATATCATAATATTTGATAAATATGATCACAATCGATTTTATAAATATATAACTATATAAACATAGCAATAAACAAAGTATACAGTTAACTTCTGTATATTCCTATTAAAAACATATAGGATATTAATTTAGCTGCTACTTATTAAATTACTCTTACATTTTTTTTAAATTATAGTGAATTTAATTAATTGAGTGAATACATGTAGATGATCTTTAGCTTCTTTAGAATGTTAGAAATAAATTTTTGTAAAAATATCTCCCTTTACTAGCAAATAAATAGCACATGGAGAGGCATTATTCTTCTTACTTGACATTGCTTCAAATTTATTACTTTATTTGGTTTATTGTGCCATTGCACCTAGTGATCTTTGGCATACTAATAATGCAGTACATTTTGAAAAGGAAGATCCTAAGTTCAAACTAAGTCCCTGTTAAACAAGGGGTAAGGATGTTGCACTTTTGGATTCCTGAATGTATGTTTGTCAAAATCAGAGCCTAGAAGCTTTACTGATTTTCTTCTTGGCGACCCTTTTAAATACGGTCCACTTTCTAAGCAATAATTTTTCCAGAAAAAAAAAAGGATGGAAACATGATATATCAACTTGGGCTTGTTAGGCAACCCACTATGGGATTTCAAATTAGTTTTTCATACAAGGAAGCAGTAAGTTAAAATGTCCTTAAGAATCTTATTAGAATCGTTTACATTGAAAAGATTCACCAACCTGTAATAAAAAATAAACTTAATCCACTCTCTGAAGATGGACTAACAATATTTAAAATTTGCTGTACTTCTAATTATATCTTATAAAATTTTCAAGACTAAAATATTAAGTTTACGTCATCTTCAAAAGACCAGTTTCCTTACTAGTCATTGGTTCTTGCAAATTTGCTCTTAATTATCCATTCCAGGGATCTGAATAATAAAATGGACACAAAATTAAAATTAGTGTTGGAAAGTTTCTTCGAGATCTACATAAATGTGCTACTATTTTATTTTTGAATGGGTAAAATTTGCAAATAACTATGCGATAACCGTGTTTATGTCTTAAAATCCTGCGTAATTTATAGATATGATCAGTACACAAATTGTACATTAACAAACATTGAGGTTTTTAAAACTTGCCATTGAGCACTCATACCTTGATTAACACGTAATTTAATTTTTGGTATAATTCCTCAATTTTTTGAGTTACACAAACATATTTCAGATATCAAGTATCTATTCCATTTTCAGAAGGTTCAGACTATGACAAAAGACAGTGAATTCAGACTATGACAAAACTAAAGATCATCCTGTTTAGAAGGACGATACTCGGTAAAAGTATTGCAGGGTTCAATGTCCTTCTCCTTCTTTGAGACCCGTGTTCCTGGAAAGGAGGGTCCTAGTAATTGAGGCCCCCAGAGACCAACACATTACTTTGGCCTCTGCTTCAGGTAAACGGGAAGTGTGTTGTGGTCCTCAGCACATCAATCGGCTTTATGGATCAAGCGATCGGTACATCTGCTGGATGACTCGTTAAGGGTGGAGGCCATCACAGGGATGTACTGTGAGCGTATAGGATCTGGCTAGCACTGATGGAGCTGGTCTGCATCCCCTTGTTGGACTCGGTGGTGGGTGGTGCGGTCAGGTCCCGAATTTTTAAAAAATTTCTAATGGAGAATAAATATTACACTTTTCTCCCGCGGGAGCAACAATTAGATACATTAAAACCGAAGTTTTTTGTAATTAAAATAAAGGAGGGGAATTTTACTACAGTATCCCCCTTTCTAATCTCAAAAGGAATATCGGGTATGGTTGGGAAAGTCAAGAAAGTACAAAAAATGCGCTCGGGTGACTTGCTTGTAGAGGCTGCATCAGACTCTCAAGCAGCCATTCTGGCTAGTATAAAATCGTTGGCTAACTATGAAGCGACTGTCTCACCTCACGGCAACCTTAACTTCTCATGTGGTGTAATCTCAGCAAGGGATTTATTATATTCGCCGACGGAAGAAATTCTTGAAAATTTACAAGATCAGAAGGTCTGTGGCGTTAAACGCATCACAGTCAGACGGGACGGTAATATAATTGATACCAAGCACCTGATTCTGACTTTTGCGACGCCAGACCTTCCGCAGTACGTTAAGGCTGCGTATATGAATTTACCCGTCAGGTCATATATCCCAAATCTCTTGCGTTGTTTCCAATGTCAGCGCTTTGGACATTCGAGAAACGCTTGCAGAGGCAAAATCACCTGCGCTCGCTGCGCGGTGGTTGGCCACGATAGCTCGAACTGCAATGCGAAGGAGGCATGTGTCAACTGTCATGGTGACCATCCCTCCTATTCTCGAAACTGTCCTCAGTATTTGCTAGAGAAAGAGATCACCACAGTTAAGGTACAACAGAAATGTTCCTATCCTGAGGCGAGACGATTAGTCACTTCCCGTACTCCCCAACCAGGAGTCAGTTATGCCAATGTTGCCAGATAAGTCACCAAATCGAGCAGCACACAAACAGAATCATTTTCTGTTTCCCCAATAAGGTTACCCCAAATATCTGAAAAGCCTAAATTCAAAAAATCTCCGACATTTTCCAAAAAGGCTCCTTTCGCTAAATCAAAAGCGGAGAAAGCTCTAAAATTAAAAATATCAAAAGAACCAAAAAGAAGAATAATTTCCACCCAAAATGCTTTCTCCTGCTTGGAGACTGACGCGGTGTCCTTATATCCCTCGGACGACGATATATCGTTCGAGGAGCCTATTGATGACCCGCCTTCCAGCTCCGGAAAAGGAGCTTTACAATTTAAAAAATAACTTCCTTTGTTTCTTGGAACTGCCATGGTTTGCGCTCACATCTTGATGACATCAAGTCTCTATTATCAGTATATAATCCCGCATGTTTGGCACTTCAAGAAACTTTCCTGAAGTCCAACAATACTATTAACATGCGTGGATTTAATTGCTTTAGAAAAGACTGTGGTGACGATGGTGCAGTGTCTGGTGGTGTTTGCATATTAACATCCAATAACTATCCCAGTACTGTCCATCCATTAAATACTACTCTACAGGCTGTAGCTGTGAGAATTCACACAACATGTTTGATTACAGTCTGTAGTCTGTATCTGCCGCCACATGATGTCATCCGCCAAGAGGAACTCGATACATTAATGGATCAGCTGCCTACACCATTTTTGTTAGTAGGTGACTTTAACGGACATAATTCTTTGTGGGGAAGTGATGATACTAATTCTCGCGGTCGTCAGATAGAGCAATTTATTTCTGATAATTTTCTCTGTCTGATCAATACCGACGATAAAACATATTTCCACATACCCACAAGAACATTCCATTCTCTCGATCTTGCCATTTGTTCACCATCGCTTCTGCCGTTGTTGAATTTAACAGTAGGGAATGATCTGCACAATAGCGATCATTTCCCACTCGTCATCTCCCAGACTTGAGATAGTAGTGTGCAGCAACGCATATCTACTTACGTGTACAGTCGGGTAGATTGGACGTTATTTACACAATTGGCAGTTGTCGACGATAAAATGGTTACGATTGAGGATATTGATAATGCCGTTTATAAAGTCACTGAAACAATTATATGTGCAGATGATACTGCTATACCTAAGAGTTCTTCTAAACCAAAAAAGGCGCTGCAAACCGTGGTGGAACAAGGAATGTGAAGTAACTTATAAAAATCAAAGGAAGTTATGAGGGTTATTTCGGAGATATCCCACGACGGAGAATCTCATTGCCTTTAAGAGAGCAAAAGCATTAGCTCGCAGAGCTAGACATCGAAGTCAGAAGGAATCCTGGTCTCGCTATGTCTCTTCAATTACATCTTCCACATCCAGCAAGCAGTTATGGAGAAAAGTGAAAGCAGTCAATGGTATCTACACGGAATTTTCACTTCCCGTATTGAAAGCCGGAGCTGCTATATACTCTTCTCCTATTGACAATGCTAACGTCTTTGGTGAAACATTTGCCAGTGTCTCAAGCTCCGACAATTACAGTCCTTCGTTTTTGAGGACTAAATGTCGAGCTGAGCAAATACCAATCCGTTTCAACCATAGACAAACTTTGCCATACAACTGCGAATTTCGGATGTTGGAAATGAAGCGAGCATTACAGCAGGCTAACAATACCAGCCCAGGACCTGACGGAATCAGCTATCAAATGCTTCGACATTTAAGTCCAGATTCCCTGTTGAACTTACTATATTTGTTCAATAGGATCTGGACTGACAATACATTTCCATCCCTTTGGAACGAAGCTATAGTGATTCCGGTCCTTAAACCTGCTAAGGATCCTTCTAATCCTTCACATTATCGACCTATAGCTCTGACGAGTTGCCTTTGTAAGACTCTCGAACGTATGGTCAACGCCCGTCTCGTCATGTCTTAGAAGAAAATAAATGTATACATGTATATCAGAGTGGCTTCCGTAAAGGGAGATCCACTCTAGATAACATAACTTATTTGGAAACCCAAATCCGCAACGCTTTCGTGCGGAGAAACCATCTGGTTTCCATCTTCTTCGACATCGAGAAGGCATACGACCGTACGTGGCGATATGGAATTCTCCGTTCATTATATGATTTTGGCTTTAGGGGTAATCTTCCGATATTCCTACAGAATTTCTTACGCTCCCACATTTTTAAAGTACGTATTGGATCATCTACATCCAATACTTTTATTCAAGCCGAGGGTGTACCCCAAGGCTCTATTTTAAGTGTCACTATTTTTAATTTATACATCAGTCACATACTTCATCTTTTATAACCTACAGTTCATGGCACAATGTATGTGGATGACCTGCAAATATCTTGCCAAGGATCGAGCATGCGTTTAATTGAGAGACAACTACAAACATCTGTTAATAAAATAGCTGCATGGTGTGCAGAGAATGGCTTTACAATATCTCATAGTAAGAGCTGCTGTGTCCATTTTTGCAAGAAGACTAGCCTTCACAATGATCCTGCTATGCATCTAAACGATACTACAATACCCGTGGTCAACGAGATCAAGTTTCTTGGTGTTTTATTTGACCGAAAATTGACCTTTCTTCCGCATGTTTTACATTTGCGGAAGAAGTGTGAGCGATCGCTTAATATTCTCAAGGTGTTGTCAAATACATCTTGGGGTGCTGATCACTTGTCACTCCTTCGGGTCTACCAAGCACTTATTTTGTCTCGTATTGACTACGGAAGTTTTGTATATGGATCTGCTAGGTCTTCAGTTTTACGCAGATTGGACACTGTGCATCACTCTGCTTTGAGAATATGTTATGGCGCATTCCGCACATCACCCGTCCAGAGTCTTTATGCGATTAGCAAACAATTGCCTTTAGACCTGAGACGAATGCAGCTGTCTCTCAATTATTACGCTAAAGTTATGTCTGATATTCAACATCCTTTACGATCCTTGGTATATACTCCTGCCTTGAAGAGATTATATGATGTTCGTTCATATAGCATCCAACCCTTTCTCACTCGAACTAAAGATCAATTGTATTTAACAGACCTATATGATGTCCGTTTTAGTAAAACGGACTTCCATTCACATCCACCATGGTATGATCCACAGATTAATATTATTAATCCATTTAGTTTAGAAAATCGGACACAACCTCAACGATTTTTCAACAGCTTTTCTATTCACATCGCTGTCAGTATTCATTATACGCGCCTGTATTCACAGATGGATCTAAAACTGCAGGACATGTTGGCTGTGGCGTATTTTACGCTGATACCAGTTATGGTTACAGCCTTCATACGTCCTGCTCCATCTTTACAGCTGAAGCTACTGCCATTCTTCAAGCTCTTCAGCTAGTGAATACAGAGAAATTTTATAAAATCTGCGTGTATACTGACAGTTTGAGTGTATTAGAAGCGTTGAGGAGTTCAAATTATTATCATCCCGTTGTGTCTAAGATTTTCGGAGGAGTGGATTCCCTTGCTGGCAAGGGTTATAATATCATTTTCTGTTGGATACCAGGTCATGTAGGTCTAGAGGGAAATGAAAATGCAGATGCAGCTGCTAAAGCTGCATCGTCTTCACTCCATTCATCTGTCCCTCTTTTCGACGTGAAAAGGGTTGTTAAAAGATTTGTAAATTCTCTATGGCAGGAGTCCTGGAATATGCAAGTCTCCAACAAACTACGTGCCATATTCCCATCTTTCATTCCATCATCAGTTTTACCGATACGAAGAGCAGATGTTAGATTGACTCGCCTTCGTATCGGACACACACGTTTCACACACAGACATTTGTTTTTAAATGAATTGAATCCATGGTGTGAAACGTGCGATGTTCCATATACTGTTTCTCATATTTTAATCTCATGTCCTGTTTTTAACGTTTACCGTTTTAAATTCTTTTCAACTGACCTTTTAACCATGTATGATTTAGTGGGGGAGTCACCCCACCGAAACCTTTTTGCCTTTTTAAGGGAAATTGGTTTCCTTACTTTTATTTAATTAGTATTAATGTTCACTTTACTTTTATTTGTTTATATTTTCCCAGATTTTAATGTAAATTTATACATTTATTTTTGTATTTTAAACTTTTAATGTTGAGTTTGGGTTTTTTTTAAAAATTATATATTTTCTTTAAAGCTTAATTTTTGGCGCAGCTTGTCCTCTTTTGGACCTTGCGCCACAAAACCCAACCAACAACAACAACATCTCCTTCTTTGAGCTGGCATAAAAAATTCCTTCGTCAAGGTCTTCCTCGTCACGTGACTATTACTTAAAATAATATAATATGGTGGTTGGCATTAGTTAACTTTGTTTTAGTTGACAGAAATAGACAGTTGATAACATTTTACAGTAATATAACATTTTTGTTAATATGCTTTTAGAGCAAGCAAAAAAAAACTGAAAACTGCTTCGAAAAGGCGACGCTTTCGTGAACAAGATACAATGGGTTCTACACTTGATTATGCCGAAAATCCGTCTGATGCATCAATGATGACTGGGGACACATAAAATTGGTTATGGTAGCAATGTCTTTCCTTTGGTGTGGATATGAAGGAGCCAGTTCAGATGTAAAGCTCGTTACCCAGCAATGGTTCAAAACTGTAACGCGAATGGCTTGGTGTAGAGACTTTTCAGTCAAAAGAAATAAGTCACACGAAAACACATAGGTGTCAAACGAATCATATCAGGCTAGAGATAATAAATTTTTTCATATTTCCTTATATTCTCTTTTGTGATAAGTGACTTCTGAGCTTTGAACGTAGTTCAGAAGTCACTCATCATAAAGTGGCGTGTGTACTATAGGTAATAATAAAGTAACTGTATCATGTATTTTTAAAAATTAACTACTGATGTTAAAGCAATAGAATTATTCATTCTATGAAAAAAGTACTTTTAAATCATATTTTTCGCATGTTGGATAGGAAATTTAAGTTTTAATAAATTTATATATATGTTAAATTAAAATTGTTTACAATTAAATGTAAAAATAAATATATATGAAATGTGGAAAAAGAGGTAAATACTAAACATAAAGCACAATGCATAAAATCATGTAACAAATATATGTATAATTTAAATATACTTTTTTTATGTTTTAGTACAATTTTATTTCACCGTTTGATAAATAATTTTTAAACATTTTCTCAGAATTTTCTTGTTTATAGGTAATTTATATTTTTATGCATTTTGAGGCGCTTCTATACAATTAATTTGTTATTGAATAAAAGTTACTAAAAAGATTTGGAATCTAATAAATTAAAATAAAATGGAATTTTAAGAGTATTTTTCTCTTATGATTTTATACTTAGAATTGTTTTCCTATCGAGTTTTCATGGATGAAAATATTGGCTTACATAGCACTAGGACATATATCCACAAATAACATGTACATTGATTAGATATATTCCTGGAACAAATAAACTGCAAACAGCATGTCCTTGCAATCCATGACTTCACTAGCATTATTCAGTACACTATCATGACGCTATGCTAATCATTTTCAATTATTATGTTTGATGTGTACTTTTCTGTCAAGTTTTGTGCATAAACAGCATCTATTTTTATGTTTTAATTGTTATTAAAGTTGTGTATGTAGAACCATTAATCATGATATTCTTAGTGCTGCCTGTTAAATAAACAAAGCTTTGCGAACAAGGACTAATTCAGAAGAAAGTCACGGTTTAAAAGAAACTCTAATTACTACAGATATCTACTTCCGAGTTTGATTTTAACTGAACAAGAGAGCTTATAACTAAAACTTTAGAGCTCTGGATTTCTGTTCAAGACTTCGTTGGTTTGATGCTCATTTCTTCCAAAGGTATTTATAATGGTTCAAAATTCCCTGTAAACTGTAAATTTTGAACCATTTGCCAAGTATGTGTAAAAAAAGCGATAGTAGAGTGACAAACAAAATAAACTTGCGTTAGGAAACCCAAAAAGCTGTTAACATGAAGGACTATTCACTTGCAAGATTCATCAGTCAATCATGGAAACACGACGTCAGAGGAGTTTGTGTGAATTAATAGCATCACATTAGGGGAATCAAGATCATTCTAATGTTATTTGTTTAAAAAATATGTTAAATTTAAATTTGAAATTCCAAGGGAACTTTTAAATTAAATTATTAAACTATTTTTCTTTTGTAAATTTTAGACCATCCCATGTGTCATTTTTTGATTAATTGTATATTTAATCTCAACTCATGTGTTTGACCTCGTTTTTGACAGACTTTAATATTGTACAATATTGCTGAATGTTGTAAACAAATAAACAGAAAGATAACAATATTAATAAAGTGCTTGAAAAGTTTAAATTGTACTCACTTTATGCAATTCTTTAATCCTTTCTTGAAATGCATCATCGGTCTCTGGTTCCCGTTGGGTGGTAATGACTTCTGTCTGCTCTGACGACTGGTGTTTCACACTTATTTTTTCTGGCACTTCGTACGCAAATGGATCATATGCCTCGGTGTATTCGTATACATACGGATTATCAGTTTGTCGGGCAACGTAAATGGATACATCTTCAGCAGGAAGATGCAAAGCAGCTCTGTCTCGACCTGTAATAAGAAATATTTTCAGTATCAAATTAAAAATTAGTTTTTAGCAAATATTCGGAATGTCATATTCATTTACATAAATGCCAGACATTACCACTAAGCCATTAGTCTAGATCTCGCTTCCCAATATTAAAAAAAAAAAAAATTACATTATAATAGTGCTAAGCATTCGTCAATATTCTTCTTATCCATGGATGTAACAGAAACGAATGAATGAGGTTTAACAGTATTGTCCTTGTTCAAAAAGAAAAAAAAATTATATCAACTTTTTGTCATATTTTTTTAAGTTAATTCTGCTATAGAAATGGTTATATCATATAATGAGAAATAATGATGAAAAATAAATTTAAAAAACTTTGTTCATAATAATTAATTTTCGTTCATTAATAGGTATTAAAAATATAATGGTCTTCAACCAAACTCTACCTTAATTACGTCAAAAAGAATATAATTTCCAGAACAAAAATCATATTCGGGAAGCAATAAGGCCTATTATCTATGAGAAGTCTATCCAGAAGGTAGCGATGTGAGGGCTAAAATGAACTTGTAACAACTTTTGATTGTTAAGGAGTCTATACTGTAAGATGGCGACTGGTTCTCTACTCATGATTCATGAAGATCTTTTCATATCAAATTAAATTTTCAAGATAAAATACTATTTTGATAACATTTCTTAATACATTTCATATTTCCCATTTCATATTCTTCATTATTAGCTTATTAATATAACTATTTATCTGAAAAATACTTTATAAATTACGTTTGTGCTGGGAAAAATTTATTTTAACTTGAGATTTTTCGGCTGTTTTTTAACGCTAAGATAGGTACCAAAATGTTAATAATAAAATATCAACAGTAAAATTACATTATTTATTGCACTAAAAATACCAAGGTTATCAAATATTAAATTTTATCACCAAATTTTTCCCGAAAGCAAGGAGTACCCTAATCTACACTTTACCCCATTTGCCGTACATATATTTATTATTCTACATGAGCTGTAATAAAATAGCTGTGTGTGTCCCAATTTACGAATTTTTAGTGGGTTTTAGGTTAAATATCACCAAATTTGAAATTCATTGACATAGATTTCCACATTACAATATATTTATTGCAGAAACTTAGTTAATTCAACGAAATTTGTGCTTCTAAAAAAATAATTCTATTAAAATTTGTTGACGTAAGAAATTTTACTCGTTTAACATTCTTTATTTAATCCTTTATATTACTTTGCATCTACTTTGTTTAGTGATTAAATTTTTCACTGGATAAAAATGTATTAAATACATATTTACATGTTGCATAATTTTCTACATAAATTGAATTCTATCTTCAAGATCTAATGACTATGATAATAATAATTGCATGGTAATAAGTAATATAGATTCGTTTAACGAAATTTATTTCGATAAGAAAATGCTATTTTCACATCGTGATGTTTATATATATTTGTTGAGTTGTAGTTCATTAAATCTCTACCTTATATAATTGTATCATTTAAACGTTATCGATATGTTTTAAAATATAAATATATTTTTTTGTATATAACTCTATTATGATTTTTACTTTTGAATGTTAACCGCATGTTAGTAAAAATATAATAATCAGAAAGCAAATTATTAAATGAAATTAGATTGAAAAATAAACTCTCGCAAAATTTCCTTACCTCCATGTTTCTTGTTTAAAGAAGGGCTGAACTGATCTTCATTGGATTCCTGACTTAGAGATGAGGAAGATTGAGAAGATTCAACGTGTATTGGTGAATAACTGTACTTGATGTCACTCTGCATTCCAATAGTCTGTGGTGCAAGTAACTGTTCTGGTGTCATGTAACCGGAAGTGGAATCTGAAGAATGGGACTTGGTTGAATCTTTTTGAACTACAATTTCATATTCAGACACCTTCTTTTCATCGGATTCGTAAGGCGATATTTCATGTAATCCGGAAGATGCACTGTGGGAAGAGCGGTCGTCATTCGCATAATTTGGCGATTTCAATTTGGCGACAGTCTGCTGATAAGCGTAATAATCTTGTACGTCCTGGTTATTATCAGCCGATGCAAGGGGATCGGTTGGAGAGTAAGGTGGTAAGGTGAATTCTGGAGGACCTGCGGTTTGGATATCAGGAATTTGATGATTGACTTGTTTTTGACTGGCTTGGAAGGAATTTGAATAGGAAATATCTTCAAATGGTGGTTTCGTATTTTCGTATGGATTTGAGTATGATGTGCCAGGTCCTTGATGCATTGGATCATGGTATGGATTATTTTGAATATACGGAGTTTCAGGATATGGACTATTATTTGTTTGTGGTAAAGGTTGCAGTAGTTGATCTGACTGGTGAGTAGGTCTTGGAGGAGGCATTGGTGCTAATTCCTTATTAGTAGATTGGTATGATGGGGCTGATACAAAACCATACTGATTTACTGGTGACATATTTTGTTGTTGCTGCTGTTGCTGATAATACATCATCATTTGTTGGTAGTCTACTCCAGTGTTTGGAGACTTTTGTGCTTGGACATTCCCTTGATTTTCCATGTAGTTCTTGGGGAAAGACTGTGGCGCTCCTGGTACGTTAGATGTGTCTATTCCACCGTTATAAGAAGATGGATTTTCTCCTGTGTATTGAGATTTCAAGTTCATAAAAACTTCGGGAGAAGGTATGTTTGTGAATTGCTTTTTCTGAGATTTTTGATTTGGAGAAGTGCTCATTTGCTGCTGCATTTGGCTTAGCACTGCTCTTCCTTCAGGTGTTTGACTAAGCATAGCATAGAAACTAGGGTCCTGATTTAATAACTCAGAATTGTACAATGGCCGATTGTTTTGAAAAGTGTCTTCTGCTGGTGGCTGATAGAATCCGTTCTGAGGTTGTGTTTGCATGTTAAGAAACTGTTTTTCAGACATCTGGAAGTTAGGGGAGAAGCTATGAAGAGCTGCTGTTGGAGAAGCGAAGGGATTTCCTCTCTGTCTAGAAGGCTTCGATGCAATCTTGGGGGTATTAAAAGAATTACTTTGGTAGGAGTTTAAGTTACGAACATTTGGATTTCTTGACTGATTCTTGGGTCTCTTTGGTTTGTTGATGTTTTGGAATTCAGAAGTGAACTGCTTATTTCTTTGCAGAAATTGCTTATAAATTCGAGGGTGAAATGGCAATACATTTTTAGGGTCGACAAATTCAACATTCGGAGGTTTTGAAGCCATTAATGATTCAAATTTTCCATTATAATGAGGATTTTTTATCGAGGGTCCTTTAGGTCTTTGATTGGGCTTTCTGTTAGGAGGAGGACCACTTTTTGATCTAGCTGAATTTCCCCTATTATTTCTATTGCTGTGTACTCTCTGAGGGCTGTGCATAGAACTTTCAGCAATAGGTGCTCTATATGGCCTTGGAGATTGTTGCTGTTCCATTCGGTAACCCCCACCAGTAATATCAAGAGTCACACCTCGAGTTTTCGGCGGGCCCTGATTACTTCTTGGAGGATGTGAGTTCTTATTATTTGGTGCTCGCTGCATGTTATTTTTGACTTTCTTTGGTGTCTGACGCGGAGGTGGCAAGGAAATCTGAGGAAGGGAAGGAGAAAGTGGGTTGACAAAAGGTACCATTTGAGGATTCAATGATGAAAATCCTGACATGGCATTAAAAGTATTATCATTCATCATAGATGGATAATATGATGCCATTGGTAAATTAGGCAGATAAGCACCTTGGTTGATGCTAAAGTCCGCAATCTGATCGAAATTTGAATTAGAGAAGCCACCAAATCCATTCAAGCGCACTGCAAGAACTCTCCAGTTTAATGACATCAGCAGCAAGTACAATACCTAGAAATAAGCAATGAATATAAATTAATTACGCATCATTGAATGTGTAAATAATTCTTTATATGATATGCATAATATGGCCCCATGGAAACTTGAATTATTTCTTAAGGATAATGTAAAATATCTTATAGATTGCTTGATTTCCAGTGCAATAAAAATCTACATGTCTTTGATTCTAAATCTTTTCAGTTTTGCGTAATTAAATGAAAAAAATTTATTTTAATAATGTTGTCGTTAGATGCGTAGTAGCAAACATGCTTTGTCGTTGTTATGTTTACCATGACGGTATATGAAAGAACATTGGCTATACTCCATGAATGTTTAGAAAATCCTAATCTGCAAGTTACCTTGGCATTAAAGTTTTATTCACATAACCAAAATCAATTTAGGATTAATTTCTTATAATTTCTTCAAAATTATAATTAGGATATAAAAATCACAAAAACTTACTTGCTTATGACTTGCAAGTTCAATAAACTTGTTCATTTTTACTTATTTAACCTTTAATTTTGCTGAAGAAAAAAATAGCTTGACTAAAATTGTAACTAACTTTAAAAAAAAAAAAAAAAAAAAAAAAAAAAAAAAAAAAAGAAAGAAAGAAACAGCTGTTGCTAGAAAATTGAATGCATTGAAAAACCTTAACTATAGAAAATTATCTTTTATCAAGCGATCATCAAACGAAGTCTCATTTGAAAATTTCCAATAACCAGAAGTATTGTAAATAAATGATTCTGCATTTGTTTTAATATCATTTTTTTTATCCAAATGTGTGTGCTCAAGTTCTAGTGAAGTTCAAATTCTAAACAAGTTTACGGCATATCGCGAATGAAGCCTTTTCTCTTAAAACACCATAACTTGAAAATAGGCAGGACACTTCTGATTAATGGAAGAAGTATCACAAAATCGTTACAATTCTATTGACACAAGACACCCTCAAGGGCTGAGTTAATGGCCAGTCAGTGATCTCTATTTGGGCGTGTTCGGGATGAAAATTATTACCACTGACCTTAACATTGGATGAAGCGTGTTTGGTATCTTACGCCACAGATTACAATAATTACTGGCATAAAAAGGTGTAAAGATAGAGTCGACGATTATTTGTTTCTTGTGAATAAGCACATTTTAGGTCATTTGGTAGGCCGAAAATCGCGATAGTTGATCTGTCTTCGCAATTTTATTACTTTCTCGTTGCTTCTGGGTGCAGGCTAATTCTAATTCTTAGGACTAGTCAAAATTAGTAGCTTTTGTTTTCTGGTATTAAGTGTATTAGATCACTAATCTAAATTTGATCTTTGGCAATCAAAATTTGTCATTAGGTATTTGGTATGTAGTTCAAGGCCAATTTAACGTTTGTTATGATTGATCCAAACTGGAGATTAGATTTTTTTATTTTCTTAATGTAACGAAATATGATAATTCAAGTTAAAACACATATTAGTAAAATGTACCACGGAATTTATTCTTATGTCATAAATAACTTTATCGATAAATGATATGAATAATATGAGATTTATATTCTATAACTTTTAAAAGAAACATTTAAATTGTTCAAAAGAGCAATAACTTTTCTATCATCAAACCAACATATTTTTATGAATATTTAATTAAAAAAAATCATCGATGCATATTTTTTTATCAATAATTAAAAAATACTTTATAAATATCTTTTTCTTCTGTTACTATACTTAAAATATTTAAGGGAATTCAAAATCCCAAAATAAAGATCAAGACAACTCGTAATTGCATTTGAGAAAACATTTTAAATTATTTCATTTTAGGGGAATGTTATAGGGATTATATTTTTGAATCATCTTAATTTAAGAAACTAATTCCACGACAACATTGTCGTTATGATGGTCGTAACCATATCAATCAACTGAAAACGAATAATTTTGTGTATGATGTTTATAAAAAATACTACGAAAGTTGCTTATATGATTAAGTAGCTGAATCTATCTGCTTTGTTACGTTTAAATCCATTTTACACTTGGTTCAATGAATTTTTGATTACACCTTGGCTTACTGCATGTTTATTTATTATATGCTCACTGGTTAATTTTAAACGGGAAAATATGAAAAAACATCTGTTCAGTACATAAAATTGTACGCATATTACTTAAATATTATAAGAAACAGAAAATCAAAACGGCGTTTTGAACCACGAAATGCCAAATCTCATGCAAAGATTAACTGAAAATAAATCAAATGATATTTATAATGCTTAAAAATTCTCCAACACAAAGATGATAAATATTAAAAAGGAGAATTCTTTTCCTTCGTGTTCCAATGTATTTTCGACAGCAGATGTTTTAGAAAAGGAGGTAAAAACAATGCTTTTAATACCTCCCCCCCCCCATTATTTAACTTTTTAATCATCCTATCAAAATGTAGAAAAAAAGAATTATCCAATTTCGTAAATTTTTATTCTCTGCCTGCTATAGTACGGTAAAAGCGAAATTTTTAAAAAGATAATTGTTCCCCATAATTTTTTTTAAAGCGGGAAAAATTTTGGAGCTGAATGTTACGTCTATTAAATCACGGTATTAGTAAATTTACATGGAATTCAAGTCGTCGTTAATCATGTTTGAAACCAATAAGAAACATTATAGTTAAATTTTTTTTAAAAAAAGTTTTTTTAAGTAAACTCAAAACCGACATTCTCTAATATAAGTTTCTATTCATCATGAACAATCGTTGCCAATTTAACACCGTACAATAATTTGGCAGATTAACAAATTAAGGATTTTTTACATGTAGATTTTATGGTATGAAATTAAAGGAAAGGTCAAACGCCCCTTTCGAATATAATTTCTTTTCCTTATATATGAATGCATTTATATGTGTGATTCGATTTCATTCATTATTATGTGCTAACAAAAGTAAACAAAAACCAGAGGTTAAAAGTAAACTAAGCATTTTGATATGATCTGGAAAATTAAATAATTTACAACCATAATAGGCAACATAATTGATTCGGTTATTTGTTAGTTTAGTTTTTTATTATTTTTTGAACAAGTTAGTTTTTGTTTAACTAATAATGAAAAGTCATTAATCATGTTTACAAGATAACCTGAAGTCTTTTTTTAAAAAAAAGGTCAAATTGATTTTAACTTCATCTTCATGGATTTTAACATGAACCTTCAAATTCTGAAAACGATTCGATATTTATGAATCGAAATATTTTGCCTTTTAAACAAAATATAATTCTTTGGCTGGGGAATAGTTTTCGGTGGGAAACTATATCCTCGCCAAATTATTCATCAAAAAATGTTTCCTCCAATTCAATAAATTATAAATATTCTTAATTTAATTTTTATTCTAAAAATATTAATTTGTTTTAATTAAGGGTATTTTTATGCCAGGTATTTTTATATATTTGTTCCATTTGGTGCATTTTTAATTTAGTTTAAAACTTTATAAACTATATATTAATAAGATTAAATAAACCTTATATAAAGATTAATAAAAATTCTATAATTTGAAAATCTTTTACGAATAGACATTGTATAGAAATTTTAAAATTATACCATCTTAAATTTTCTATTCAAAATGTAGGTTCTCATATTATTCTGTTATTGATGATTATGACAGAGAAACTTAGAATATTAGAAGTAATTATTAATAATTCTTTGTATACAATTTGTCAGAACATTTTCGATAAATTTCACTCCGGAAATCTTACCTTTATTTTAAGTTCATCCATCATATTTAAGAATCTTGATGACATTTCCGTCTTTTGTGCACACAAAATCGTCTTAAACAGTTTTAATATTCAATTCTAATAATTATAGTCATAAGTTTTAAGCATCTTTTCTCTAACAGACATAAAGACCAACTTTGTCGTGAAAGGACCACCTAGTTTGACAACAGGAAAAGTGTGAAGCCAGCATTCATTTAAAACCACAATAAATAGACTTATGTTGCAGAAAAAAAAATTATTTTCAATTTTGATTGTTGAAATAAAAAAAAAAAACAAGTCTGGTTATGTAATCCTATTAATAGAATTTAAAAATGATAATTTCTTTCTTTTACACGAATCCACCATGCTTCTTAAACTTCCTTTAAACTAAATACTCGTCTGAAGATAGAAAAATTACAATCAGCTATCATCTTCCTTGTGACGCAAAACTACTCGTTAGAGGGAGCTTCATTGAAATTCTGCGTGTTTCTTCTAAAGCAAATGATTGTCTAAAACAAAGTAGGGCAACAATGTTAGATTTGTACGTACATTTGTTTCAACTGATACAGTTTTATTTCACATCATAATTTAACGAAAATAACTTGATATGAATAATAAAAAGTCAACAATTTTATATACTAGATAGGAGTTTATTTCCTCATACTGAAAAATTCTCAGTATGATCAATGGAATCGGTATGGAACAGGATGAGAAATCGTGACAAGCATACGAGATCATGAAATTATAATGATTTCAACAGGGTGGATGTAAAAATTTAATTTGATATTATTAGTCGACATCAAGGTACATAGTCGTGAAGCATTTGCAAGTGATAATTGAATTACTCCAGATTATATCGAGCAAATCGATTGATGGCATCAATGAAACAAAAGGATTATGATCGATCGATATGCATGAAATAGATCATAAAAAAGGATATACAATGTAAATAGAGAAGAATCATATTTTTTGCAGAACTGTAATATAAAATAAATATTAAATATTATAATGAAACATATTGGGTCATTTGTGATTTGGGTATATACAAATATTTTTGGGCCGCAATTAAAAATTAAATTGTAGTTAAAGTTATTAAAATTACTTATAAAACTGTTAATTTTAGTCAATATAGACATATCTAACCAATTGATGAAGTTTTCCAGATTTACTCCTGGGTCCATGATCTGTGAAAAGTCTTTCCAAAAGACAAAACGTACTGAGTATCAGAAAAAAGTTTTACAAAAATATTAAAATGATAGATTGTCAAATTAATATAAAAACCATCATTGAAGTGCGGAATGAATCAGTTCAAATATAGTCCCTTTTTGCTCACGAGAACTTAAAAGATATATAAGAGGAAATGAATTCTAAACTACTACAAACACTAACACTCCAAGTGGGAATCGAACCCACGAATTATAGAATTGATCACCAGTATGACCAGCTTTGAACTGCCAAAGAAAACTGAAATTTTTTTTTTATATTCAGGATGTAAATTTGCAGGGGTAAATCCTCAAGAATTTTTCAAATTTCTTTTCTGTGACTTGTAAATAGATCCAATTATGGACAGAAACTCTTCTTAGGAAGCAAAATTCTTTTGCATAAATGGCAAAAAAGCTTCAAAACCATTGAAAGTTGCCTGGATTTTGTACTATGTAGCTTTAAAATCTAAATATGTATAAATAACTTTTTTTAAAACAATGTAACAAATAGTAAGAAAAAATTGAAATTTAACTATTAAGATTTTCTGATTTAACTATTAAGATTCACATTACAATGCAATTTAAGATTTTCTAAAATTATTTTTTCCGGATTAAAAATTAATTAAAATATTTAGTTTCACTTTGTTCTAATATTTATCCTTGTTTTTGTCGACTAAGAACAATGAAATAATTTATACTCTTCAAGTGTGTGTGCATATAATATATACACATAATATGCATACACACATAAGTATGTTCCTAATGAATTTTTTTCTCTTTGTGTGAATGTGTGAATTATATGCTTAACTCAACTGTATTATATTTACTTAAAATTTACTGCATATTAGAAATTTTTTACGATCTTAGATCTTGATGAAAAAGTTGGTATGACACTTACGATTTTTAAGACTATTTCTCAAATAACTTAAATACACTTTATTTATTACTACACATGCGTCAATATCTTTCACGACTTATTATAAATAATTTTTTTCATGACTTATAGAATAATATATTTTAGCATGTATTAATAGCTATATGATTTATTGGTTTTTCCTTGCTAACATTTTTATTGACTTCAAACATAAACTTTGGTTGACTGACCAGTTTCACGTATCAAGTTAAAAAAAAAAAAAAAAATTGAAAGACTAGTGTCAGGAAGGTTATTTATTAATATTCACATTTACGAATAAAAAGGTCAATGAAATAAATAGCTCATCATTTGATTAAAGGAAACCAGATTTTAATTCCCATTCATCTCCTAGAGGAAAAAGTCAGTCGCGGATAAAATAAGACCTCGTTCCACTGAAAGTAAAGAAAGTCCCACATCTCCACCTTCCCGTAAGAATATTTCTCACCACTTCACCGAAAATATCGCAGCATGGCCTCCCTAATGCCTCGCTTGGCGCAATTTGTGAGCAAAATGGTTCTTTATTGGCGACCGTTGACAAATCTGTTCGCTGTACCGCGACAGCCGTAAACAAAGTATACATTCAATTCAAGAATCCTGCTTCAAGTAGAATTATTAATGCATCTCACGTAATGTTTTTGAGAGACCAATATTTCTTGCTCCGATTGCATAAATAATTATGATGTCGTTCTTTGATGGATAAAAAATAAAAATAAAAGGACGAACACGAAAATAGTGCCTTCGAAATGGAAATGAATGGCGGATGGATCAGCGAACTCGAAATCTTCCTTTTTAATTCTTTGGCACGCGAAATATACTGCACGCAATTATATTTCTCCAACTTGCTATTCCTAATGGTTGCTAATGAGAACCATCAACAAATAGCAGATCCGAAAGATCTTTAAATGTCTTTTTATTAAAGATCTGAAATGTCAACTTGGAATTTTTTCACGTTTCTGTTAGCATGATGAGTAGCCTATTTTCTTTTTACTTTTAAAGATTAAAATAGTTTGATATCATGTATGTATAGCAACATTTTAGTGCTTCATAATGCAGTTATAAATAGATTCTGTTTGTAAGTAATCTTATATTTTTGAAAAGCATGCATGAGTCTGAAATAAAATCCTTTTTATTTTATTCCTAATAAAAATATCAAAAACTAAATCAACCCCAATAAAGAAAATAAATTCTGAAATAGTTTCAAAAAATAATTTTAAAGTGAATTTAAAATACAAAGTCTTTATAATTAAAATTTCAATTTGGAGTGGTCTTTACTGAAAAGTTCTTACAGGAGATCATTGAAGTTTATGTTTTGTAAATAAAATTCAAATATTTGAAACTAATAGAAAAGGGAATTTTAAGATATTTTAAAGACTTATAACATTTTTTATAATTATCACACGACTTGCAAATATTGTTGAATATGCGTCCTCTTGTCTAAAAGCAAGTTATAAATCCCATTGGTTACGTTCTATATAAATTAACACATCAGGAAGGATTCAATAAATCAAATATTTTTAATTTCAAAATTATTTTTTTTTGTCACCATAAATAGTGGCTTTGAGGTAATCGCTAAATGTAGTTTTAAAGTGATATGTCTGTGTGAAGTTTAAAAACTTACCAGCAAAAAATAATGGTTCTTTATTGAATAATGCTAAGCATATTCTGTTCAGCATTATTTAATAAAGCAACTATTCTTTATTGCTAATAACGTTTTGAAATTTTTTGAGGAAAAAAGCTCATCTTTTTAAATAAATACCAAATTTGGTAATATTTTGAATGATTTTTTATGGCGATTTCAAAGATAAATTTTTTATTAAAATCCTAGTTATTTATCTACAACGATTGAGGTTTTTGTTATGGTTGTAGTTTAAAATAATGGATAGAATATACAGAGATAATTAATTCATTGTTTAAGAGGATGTACAAGGAAAATAAAAGTAAAAAAATTGTACAATAATCAGAATGTGTTAACTACAATTTTAATATATTTTTGTAATGTATCTTTACAAAAATAATATTTCCACGAAACTTATTGACCTAAATTATTTTGGTGTTATTCCTATAACACAACAAAAATTAAAAAAAAAAAAAAAAGAATCCTCTCAGAAAAAGATAATTTTTAGCAAAAATTTCCTAATATTTAACAATGTGTCACGATTGTTTTGTAAGAATTACTTAAAAATTATAAGATCGAAAAACTAAAAAACATTTGCTTTTTATAATTCTCATAAAAATAGTTATCTTTTGGCTTAAATCTCTTTATAGGCTTGTTTAACAGTGTTTTTTTTATTTCATTTAATGCTCTTTCCTTTTATATGAAATAGTATAATTAAGAATGTATAATTAAAATGGATCATTTTAATTATACATTCTTAATTATACTATTTTGACTTGCAATTACAGAAACAGTCATTGTTATACGGTGGCATTTGAATTTTTGTACATAGAACATTTCGATATAGTCTAAACGAGAAATGTCTAACTCTACCGATAACGATGGTAATACTGATAGCATTTGGATTTTTGCACATAGAACTCATTAATAAATTCTAAATCAGGTGTGTCTAACTTGCATCCATCGACAAGTACTTCTAAGGCCCAGCAATATATCGACACTCAATAATATCGAATAAAAAAACCCGATGCAGAATAAAAATTAGGAATAATTCGCTAAAATTTCTACAATCACACCTTTTTTGTTTTTATGAAACAAAATACATACATATATATTGAATTTACTATAATTAGATAAATACGTTAATTAAAAATAAATAATATTTAAAATATGTCGAAATACCTGAAAAAATATTAACAAAGCCTTAATGTTCTTTACTTAATCAACTTAAAGATAAGTTGACTAAATGTTCACCTGTTTAATAATCAACATTAATTTGTTAAACTAAAAGCAGATAATATAAATTATTAATAAGATGCTGTGGTAAAAAATAATAACAATATTTAACTGTAAAAACAATTGCTTTGCTTAAATTATAGTTAGAGTACAATAATATGGAATGATTTGTATAGGATTTTATTGCATATAATTAAATTCTTGATCAACATCGTACCAGAGATTTATTTCATTAGCGGCTCATTATTGATTTATTTGAAGACAACCTGAAATTAAACCTTGTTTGTTATGCCAAAGTTAGACCCTGGGTTTGGCTCTCTTGGTCTAAAACAAATTTTCTCAGCCTTGTTGTTACATAGACTCCTTTTAAAAGAATTCGCACAATTTCTTTTATTGTAAAGAACATATAATATAAGAATGATTAAAAGTTCACATACATCACTTAAAGATAACTATTTTATTATACATATAAACAGAAAAGTTAAGAAAAAATGGTTCTCAGTAGTTTTAAAATTATACTTTATTATTGTTGCATTATAACGTAAATTTATAATTAATTCCCAGTAGACCTCTGAAATAATAAATATCTTTCCTAAACTCGCATAGATCTTCATATGGATCTTTTAGGGAATCCTTAATTAAAGTAAACTCTTATGTCAACTCTGTTTCATATGAAATCATAAACATGTGTGTGTCAAACATCTTATAAAATTAATTTTACATTTACTATTAACAAGAATTTAAAAAATTTCCCATAATTCAGATGTTACTTCAATTATCGGAGAGCATAAAAGGCCACTTAAAAATATCAGGACAAACTGGGCTAATCAGGGATCACGGAAAAAACAAAGTAACCGTGAACATTCAGCGATCCGTTAAATTGTTTTAGGAAGCCTGCTCGCTGGCAGATGATTTTCGACTGCTTTTTTCTGCGATATCGATTATCTTCACCGACCTTCGCTGCTTTCTAAAAATTTTAACCAAATGTAAAAAGACATTGTCTGAAAACAACCAATTACGCCAATTTGTAGTCGATTTGTAAGTGATTGCTTACATAAATATTTCCCTGGGGATAAATTGCGTTGAGTGTTTATGGAGAAACTGTCGCTTTGTTAAGATTATTGTTGTAATTATTTAAAATAAATCTTAAGATAACTTTGAAATTATAGTTTTAACTTTCTATATGGAAAAATATTTTGATCATATAAAAATATATATCTAGTACAGGAAAATATTACTTTATTGGCTTATGGCGAAAAGAGAAACGATGTAATTGATGCATATGATAACGTTTTTAAATTAAAGTAGTTTCAGATCACAATTAAATTCAATATAATTCTCATGTTATATTTAATTTTATGGCCATTTTCATTGAAATCACTATTGCCATATGCTGGCAAAGACGTAGACCTCGCAAATAATTATAGACTTGAGACCATGATAGAATTCCTATACCGAAAAGCAGCAAATTAGTTATTCATAAAGAAAATAAAACTATTAAGTAAAAGATAGACCATAGAAGTAAAAGAGTCATGACAAGTTAAATATTCTCAGCATTTAGTATCTCTCCGTAGATTCGATGTAAATGTTTCAACAAGAATATGTCCCAGCTATCAATTTCGTTCAAAATTAGCATCTGGTTTATTGCCTTAGCGGTAGAATAAAGTGGCAAGCAACATAAAGCATTAACAAAGTACCACAGAGTCTATGGTAATTATACATTTATATATTTTTGGGAATTTTGCAATTTTTGATTCCTTATTGCAAAATAAATATTACCCTAAATTAATATTTCTACCCTGTTGTATGTGAATCAGAAATTTAGTAATTAACTATCAATTATTCTTGCAGTAAATCTATCATTTAGTTTTCTGCCATTTTGAATCGACATAAATACTATAAACTAATTAATGGATTCAATTTTTAACATATTTGGTGAATAGAACTGATTTATTTAAGTTATGAAGATAATATTTCTTATAAGAAATTTATGAATTTATCTATAATTTGTTTCTAAAAACTATATATAAACTTTATCAATAATTTTGAACATAAAATTTCCATATAAAATTTTTGTATTAGAATACTTTTTCAAACTTGAATTTAAGTTGTATAAAATGTAATATCATTTCAGTTAATAATTTTAATTAAAAATTAATGAGCTCATCATTGCAAAAATAAATATAGTCATTGATAATTAAATTTTTTAAATAAAAAAACTACTTAAAAAATATTAAATTTGAAATACGCATTTTATAATTTTATAAAGCCATTCATTGTAACAAACATATACATAGTAAATAAATATAATAAATTTAAAAAAAATTCACATCGTGAGTTTTATCTGATAATGTTTCAACAGCAATTCTCTAATGAAACTTTAGTATTCATACTATCTTATTACTTTATCATGACGATTATCATTTGTAAATTTTAAACTAGTTTTAAAAATGTTATATTTCTTAATAAAAAAATATTCACTTTTGCATTTAAAATAAATGTTAAACTAACGTAACAGATAATAATTTTTAAAATTTACTCTCAATTAAAATAAATGTGATTAATAAATATCAATGATTCACTTTCACTTGGAATATAAATTATATTAGAGCTAAATACACAGAAGAACAGATAATGTAAGAATAATGTTTTCACCGATACATAGATGAATCGCAAATTTCTTAACAAAAAGTCTTAATTTTGTGATAAAATGATTTTTAAAATATTTGTCTAAAAAAATTAAATGCAACCAATAAATTATAATGAGGCATTTTCATAGACAAACATTATTTTTTTCTTTTGTATTATTCTGTTTTTTTAGCAAATAATTATTAAAGTTCTTAAGAAATCATGAGAAAACCAAGTGAAGATTTCTTTAATGTTCAAGTAAATTGTTGTTATGCAAGTACTCATAACTTATTAGAATAATCTGGTCAAATAACTTTGCATAAAAAATGTCTTTGATGAAAAACACTCTAAAGATTCATTTTCATTCACATTATTCCAGACTTTTGTATACAAAATACAAATTCCACTGAGGTCTTAAAAGCAGGTGGAAATTTCGCTATTAAATAATTAATATATAATTTTTTTTCATTTTGCATAAATACTTTCAATTTATTTTTCGTTTATAATACAGATCATTTTAGAATTCTGTATGCCTCCCATGTCAATTCTATATATTCCTCTCAATTTAATTCATTAT
Organism: Latrodectus geometricus; assembly: GCA_026290005.1. NCBI lineage: Eukaryota > Metazoa > Arthropoda > Arachnida > Araneae > Theridiidae > Latrodectus > Latrodectus geometricus. The sequence continues at coordinate 491,881 of JAPDSC010063188.1, read as the reverse complement.
TTACATTTTAGAGAGATTAAGAGCTCTCCAACATGTAAATAAATGTAATAAAATATAATTTTCTTTTTAAATTTTTTATGAATTATTTTTTATTTTATTTAAATAATAGAATAAAAATTAAAATTTTTATCATTTTATATTTTATTCAACAAAAAGTCATACAAGAAGGATATTCAGAAAAAAAATTTTTTTCGCGTGCAAAAGTGAATGCAAGAAACAAATCCCAATTTATCACCTGGTACAGACTGTAAAGATATACATACAAAATAGGAAATGATTATTATAGCTCCACTGAGGTTAATAGCAAGCGGAAATTTCATCAATATAAAAAAATAAATCACGACTGTACGAATTTCTTTTCTTTCAGGATGAACAGCATCACGTATTTAACATAATTCTAAAGTCATAAACAGATCGATACTTCCCAGATTTTCACACAACCAAATTAGAGTAGGCCCAACTGGGAGGTAGCTAACAAATCTTTCTCGGTCGCGCTCTAGTTTCGAAATCCAATGACTGATGTAGATGCGGAGGGCAGAAATTAACGATTCCCTCCTTTTTATTTCATTGAAAATGAATTAAAGATCACGGCTCAATTTCAAGGTCAACGGCATCTTTTAATCGAACTAAGTTTTTCCTTCGTATAATTAAGATAGATTTAGACCTACCGGCTAAACTGTACGATCTCATGGCAAAGGGCGAAAATCAAGATGGGCATTTTTCCTCCTTGATAATCAGTTTAAACGAGTGCATATAATTCATTAGCCTAATATTTTTAAACTTTTTGAGGATCATGTTTGTCAGATTCATAAATTTTAATCGAATTCTGGGAAAAACACTAATCTACATTTTAGAATTATAATAAAGTTATTCTGAAATAGATTTCTGTTTAAATGAATATTTAACTAATTTCTGGTTTCAACAACAAAATGTTTTAATTTCGTTAACCAAGTGATAAAACTTGCAAGTATTTGTTTTGATTGTTCATTTTGTGTGAAGAAGTTATTATTTGCTTATGCTAAAAAAAATTTCCCCATAAAAGTGTATAGGTGAACTGTTATGAAGCATTTCCAGTAATTAAACATAGCCAACTATTCCATAATTCAGAGCGTCGAAAACTATAAAATATATTAACAGATTAAAAACATACTGTTAAGATAGCTTCTCATATCAAACACTTGAAACTAAACACACTTGAAACATTTTTTTTATTTTTTTCATGTTATTTTCTGAGACTATAATGAGAATAGTAGTTTTGAAAAAATAAATTCTTGGAAATAATTCATCATTTATATTAATCTCGCTTTTTAAACAATACATTAACGATTTAAAATTTGACAAAATATCCGTAATTAAATATTCCTAATTTGAATAAAGGTGATAAAATATTCCAATGGTTATTTTTTTTTAATTATTCCTATATCTTGGCAAGATGGCTTATGTCAGATTTCAGGATCACTCACTTTATCGTGATGGCCAGATTGCTAGTTCAAGAACAAATATCCTTTTGTGGAAACACGTTTCGAATATTAATGTAATATTAAGAATATGAATCTAATAAGTAAAATACATAAAGTGTCAAGAAATTCAAATGAAAACCGTAAGGCAGTTTTCCAAACAAATATGTCTAATAAAAATAAAGCTTAAGAAAATATATGTGTTGTCAACACTGAATAAATAATGAAAATAAGTTCATTATTATTTAATTATAGGGATGAGGCTGTTTTCCTCAGTGTCAACCGATTTCCCGTAAATATAGTTCATAGTGTTTATTTTTATTCAGTATAATAATATTCTCTTTTATAGTTAAAATTCAAAAAATTATTTTTTAACATAGTAGCAAATTATACAAGATTTAATCGAGCTTCTTTGGGGAAATCAACTCAAGCTAAACTTAAAAATACATAATGATCGCGTTCGTAAACGAAATGAAGGCAACTCGTTTACTATCGCTGCGAAATAAATGATGAGTTATCCCAGAATTCAATCGTCGAATGTCGTGTCAGCAGTAATCCTTGCAAAATAAACTGATTTGTGCCACAAACATTTATTTTTGAATGATGTCGGTTATCTGAAACAAATATTCACAAAATTAATTTGAACTCGGAAAATGACATTACGTGATTGATTCGTGTAACTGAGTTCTCACTGAAAACATTTTGTAAATGTCCTGAAGGGAAATCGAATTATGGTTTTAATTTGGCAACTATATAGTGCGTGAACTTCACCGAAAACTTTGATAGAAATTTCTGATTGATTTTTAATAATGACATATTATTCGTGACCATATTATAATTATTAACCACAATCCTGCACATCCTAATAACTTATAAAATAAATCAGTTTATTTATACAGTAAGAATAACAAAATTTTCTTGCTGTAGAAATCTTCACATCCGTAGTAAATATTTAAAATACAAAATCAAAAATAATATAAAAATTAGATAAATTTTTATTTAAAGATCCCAGGTCGGATTAAACCTTATGTATTCATAAAATTTTATTTTATTTATAACTGATTAGCTGTGAAAGCTAAGCTAAATATGTTTCATTGAGTGCAACGGATTCAGTTTAATGATTTTGTTTTAAATTTTTTTTAAATAAAATAGTACTTTTCCTTGTTAAAAATATCATTTTACTTACAATTTAAAGAAAATTTTTATTTTCAAGAAAATATTTATAAAAAAATTTAAAGGAAAAAAAAAATACATTCATTGCTTCTTCTTCTTCTTCTTCTTTTTTTTCTTTCTTTTCTTTTCTTTTTTTTTTTTTTTAAGAAAAATATGTTTATTTTTTTGATGTATATATGTTTTTTTGATGAAAATATATTTTTTTAAGGAAATAAATTCCTGGATAATAATAAAAATATTTAAAAATAAAAGTAGTTTAAAAAAAAAATTATGGGAAAAAAATTTGCGTATGGAATTTTAATTCCATAAAAAATCAAAATAGAAATAACGTCATTAAAATAATTCTTATGAAGTTGAATAAACAATGCTTTTCTTCCTAAAAAATAAATGCAAAGTTCGCATATGAGATTTCAATTTCAGAATGATTAAAAATAGATTATATGGAAATATATTTTTTTAAGGAAAAAAATAATTCTTAAATTTTTTTTCATTTATTTCTTAAGAAATACAAAATAAGTTCATGCATAGAATTTCAATTTCATCGAAAATGGAAATAGATATACCATAATCAGAATTCATTATCCATTCTTTTCTAAGAACTACTGTTAAATTCCATTTTTTTTAATTGAAATAATGGTTTTAATATATGCTCAACACGTTTCATTGATAAATGACAACGGAAGATCTTAGAACGAATAAGAATGTTCTGCCACCAGTTGCAGAGTTCCTTCTGGGGAAGTGTAAATAATTTTTTACCGCTCACCTAATTCGCATGCGGACTTGACAATTACCGAAATGAGCATGCATCGCTTAATGTGGCCATAGAATAACCTCCGCCATCATCGGTTCAACAACCTTCGGAAAATAGAGATGCAAGAAGACAACGCTTTGTTCCGAAACTCTTACATAAGAAGTTTTTTAATGTTTTTGATATTTTTCGTAACTGAAATAAAAAAAGAATGTATTCCAGGTAGCCAATGAACCATTCGAAGCGATATGTATCGATAGCTTTTCAAAAAGCTTTCATGAAAGTAACAAATTTTTAATGATTTAACAGGTTTTGAAAACAATCCATCTTTTAGATATTTTAAACAATACTTGAATGTGTTAACGTGTACAGAAAAAATCCACTCTATCTGAAACGTCAATTTCCTTTTTGCATCCATAAGGAATATAATAAAACATTTTTAAGAAAAATGTAAGCAATACATTTGAATTAATTCATTCATTATTACAAAATAGTTTTGACTTTATTTCGAGGGTTAATTTGATTTTAACTTCGTTTCTTAAGAGTGGATTCAAAATTAAGATGCGATTGGCAGGGTTTATAAATTCAAATCGCCAAAAATAGCCAGCCGGGAATGTGCCAAAACAACCAATAAATATGTTTTTGAGGTTTATTCATTTTTATTGTTGTCTTATATTTCTTTTTACTTTGTGTTCAACGGGCTAGATAGGATTAAAAAATTTAACTGATTTATATTTTTCGAAAGAAACTCATTTTTTTAAGAAGGTATGTCGCATGCAATGAAGTCATGTTGAACATGGGTATTGATTGACGTGAAGCACCAGCAGTGAGACGCTTTCTCATATTTTATGTGGAAACAAAAAATGCACGCCTATTCTGCGAAGCATTAATGAATCTGCGCTTCAGTGGTCCTCAGACGCGTCCTTCATCTTTTGTAAATTGAAAAAAGATCTTGAGAATAGGATCATTTAAGGTTAAATGGATCACCTGTCATCTTCAAAACATATCATAAAAACTGATTTAAAAGAAGTAAAGAGTTTTAAATATTCCTTAAAATAATTTTATCTTTTGCCCTTGCAGGTTCTTGTTCATAATTATTCATTTTTAATGAATTCACATTTCGAAATTTAAGGAGAAATTTAGGAATTACAATCTGATTAGTTGCTTACTTATTAGATTTTTATCCATTCAATTAAATATCTAGTTAGTAACCAGTTTCTATATATATATATATATATATATATATATATATATATATATATATGTTGTTTTTAAAGGTTTAATGGATCCCTTCAAAACATTTGATAAAAATTTTAAATAAGACTAAAAAAATGAAAATTTAAGTGATTTTTTTTGATACAATGTTTCTTATTTAGTTAATATTTTTTTAAATAAATTTGATAAGAAAAAATTTCATTCAAATGATTCGATACATTCAAAAACAAAGTACTATTTTTTGGTCAGTTATTTTATTAGATATTTAATGAATAAAAACTTTCCAGATTGGACACAAAACTCTTAACTGCCAAGTTATACAGAAGATTAATAAGATTAATTTGCTGTATAATTTGGTATGTAAAAAAAGCGATCCTTTGAGTGATTAAATACCCTCTCTTTGAAATTATTCCATAATTGCTTCAAGTTGATTTAAAAGATTTAATGTTCTTTAATATGGTTTTGGCTTTTAAGGTTACAGATTTTTCTTTAAAAATGTTCCTAATGAAAAAAAAAAATTCAGTTTTGATAACATTGAAAAAAATTAAACTATTTTCTGATTTTGATAAATATTTCTCTAGTAAAAGTTTTCTACTTAAGCATAAAATTTCAATCCTCCAAATTATATAGCAAATAATAACTTTCTATAAGTAAATAATTTGTGGACAAATATTAAGTATTCCTTTCTGCATACACTTATTAGTTATTCCAACAACATTAAAAACAAAAACTAAATCAAATTTTTCAAAAAGGTGCTCTTTTATAAGTTGTTAATTTATCTGTTAAACTGTCAGTTCAATTATAAATAAAGATTAGAAACGAGTAAGATGTAAATGTAGACTCCTGATTCAAAATTTTTGAACACTGCATCTCCAAATAATTGATTGCGAAAATAATTGACTCATAATAACTGACGTTATAAGAATCAGTAGAGTTCGTAAATTAATTGATCATAATCTGTATTACTTAATCAATTGTGAAAGTTAAGTTCTAGAAAAGAATTAAAAAACTAAGTTGAATTCTGTAGCACTACAGCCCATTGGGGGGGGGGGACAAGGCCTGGAGCACCCTTATCTGTTTTCTTGACCCAGGCTCTGGGTGTGAAGCATATATCCCGATTAGGTAGTCAGCCTAATACGAAACCCCTAGTGTTTAGTTCCCGAAAATGCTTGGTACTCAGTTTATCGATCCATTAAGGAATGAAAAGCTAAGTTGACCTTGGCAGCCTGGGGATAGAACCTCGGACCTGAGTGTTGGGAGAGCGAAACGATACCACTACAGATAAGAAATTAATAGTAGTTCGTAAACTACTTGATGAGAATACAAAATAGTTGATAATTCTTCTTCCGGGGCATGACAGTATAGGACCAGTCTTAACTCTCTCCAGAATTCGACGGCAGGCAGCCCTATCCTTAACCTTGGACTTCCAATCTATAATTTTTAGTCATTTCCAATGCAATCCAACCATCTTAGCTTCACAACCCTCTTTTTCAAGTGCCTGTTGCCCTGGCCATGAAGGTTTTCCTTGTAGATCTAAGTGATCTATTCTAATAAGGTGTCCAGTCCATATTAACCTTTGTATATTAATAGAAATAATAATATCTAGACTTTTATAAGTAAATTTTGTATGATTCAATATTTGTTCTCCATACACTATTTACCTGTGCATCTCCAAAAGTGCTTCATAATATGTGAGTTAATACTTAATAACCATTAATAGCACTTCTTAAATTACTTAATAAAGGTCCATAATTAAGAGTTATACGTAAGATAAGATTCCCATTCAATTAATTTAAAGAATTAAAAGCTTGATGAAAGTCTATAGTAATTTTAAATAGACCCTTATTCATTGTAACTTTTTAATGATTTTATTATTTTTCACATTGCTATGGATATTTTTACTTCTGCTCAAAAATAATTGTCTTCACACATTTATCGCCGAGTTGGCAGCCAAGAGGTTTGCAGTCTTGATTTCCGTTCAAAAATTCATGGGTTCGAATCCCATTTTCAGCTTAGATGTGTGTGGTTGTGCGGAATTCCATTTTAAATTGTAGGTCCCTGTCTAATTAGTTCTTAAATTAAAAAATGACCGTTGAGTAACACACAAACCAAAGAACGTATATATCATTTTATAACAGCATACTAATAAACCATTGAGATACTCACACATTTAGCACTTAATTTCTTACATCATTTGTTTCCCAGTTGATTATGATAGATTTTTTTAAAATGAGTGAATTTAAGTGAGTTTTAAAGTGTAAAAAATTTTTTTAATTTTCAAATTGTGCGTAATTCAAATTTTGAAAGTAATTTACCATAACACACACAAGTAAACGATAATCTGTATTGCGCCATCATTTCATATTTTTTTGTTATATGATATTTTTGAAAATATTATGCATAACTCAACATGCATTTATGAACTGTTTCTGTTACATACAGTAATTTATTAAAAAATTTTCTCATTCATTTACCTTTCATTTCAATTTTTCTCGCTAGAATTGAATAATTTTTAAATTTATAGGCAAGTATATAATTTCGATTTCCGCGTATTATATTGATGTAAAAAATGCATAAATTATATAACTAATAAAAGTCCTGTTTCATTATCTCTAAAAAATATCGAGTGAGATAATAATAATCCTATCATACTTTTTTCTTCCTTTTTCTGCAAGCAAGGTCACACGTTCTGCAAGGTCATGGATTACCTGAAGGCGTGCCTACTTATTGAATGGTACATAAATCTTGCTCTCTCGCCATTACGAAGACAAGAAATTACGCCATTTTATTCCCCTATTTCAGTTTAGTTTTTAAATTAGATGAGACAACATTGAATAAAGGGCTGGATATTATCCTTCTCAGTAGGCGTGTTAATAAGGCATAAAAAATAAACAATATTTCTCACAGAAATCTTAAGTGCAATGTCGATAAAATTTAATCGAAATTAAGGTGCAACACAGCTTAATAAAAGCTAAAAATATATAAATTAAACCGTTTAAATTTTAATTTTTCAATGAAATGTATTAAAATTTTTATAAAAAAGTAAAATTTTTATAGAAGTAATTTTTTCATAAATTATCAATTAAAATCGTTCTTGCCGATAAGTGTAGCTAACCATAAAGTGGATGCTTTTTTCTTGTCTTTTTTATTTTGCTTTTTCTTTTATTCTATTATTAAGGTGCTAATAGCTTCAGTCAATGGAAGACAGCATCTCAAACCGATGCTTTGGTCTTTATTTATGGAAACGGTTTATCAACAAAATGAACTTCAATATTTTTAAATTCGATTCTCAAGGACTTCAAACTACAGAGATTCACTCGATATCATGTTTTTCGAGTACTTTGGAACAATCAACGTTTTACGCATAAAATGTTCTTCGAAGTATTTTTGAATTTAAATCAAACGAGTCATCAGACGAAAATGATGCAATTTTTTTTTAAAACTATTCAGCTATGGTTGGTTAAACGACTTGTGTCAACATGCGCGGAGCTGGAATTCAGTGGAAATCGCTTGAAATCATGAGTATCTCTATCTCGTAACAATGAATGTTTATTTGAATAATTTCGAGTCGAATGAGCTGAACTATCTGATTCTTTATTCAAATTTAACAGTTGAATTAGTGCTATGCAAAAGAGCGAAGATCACAAGGTTTGCGTCATCGTGGATGTCAGGATTTTAGCATTTGAGATAAATCGATGTTTCAAACGATCTTATTCAAACAGTTAATATCAATGTCAAATGGATCTAAGACACAACAATCTGATCAATGGCAAATGTTTTCGGAAGCCAAGAGATGGGTTTTTTTGTTGGCTCTTGGCAAAGCTCCTGCGATCGGCAAAGTCTTGACGATAAAGAAAGCGTAAAGTCGTTTCTGGAAAATATTCTTCAAACGGGTGAGAAAGTGAAAAGCGATTTTTCGAAGAGAATTCAAGAAGTTATAACGGATTTCAAAAGAACATGAAATGGCACAAGGGAAGCTGGAGATTCAGGCAAGAATACTGGAATAAATGAAAGACACAGAATAAAAAACGATAGAGATTTCAGGAAATTTCGGAAGCAATATAGCAACAGATTTTAAAATTTGAGTTGTTAACATTAATTAAAACTTTAATTATTTTGAAGACATTTAAAAACAATAAAAATTGATATAGGCATGATCTCAACTGTAACGAAACAAACAACCACTTTATAGTTAAAAAGTAACTTCTTTCCTAAATAAAAAAAGTAAAATTTTCCAAAATGTCTGTAAAATGTTCTTGAAAAAAGAGTACAACACAGCTTAATAAAAGCCAAAAATATATAAATCTAATCGTTTGGATTTTAATTTTTCAAAGAAATGTATTTAAATCTTGATTAAAATTTTTATAAAAAGTAACTTTATAAGTCCTTCAACTCGCTCGGGAGATTATTGTTATAAGAATCGACCAGTTAATTTATCTTAAAAAATATTAAGTATTAAAGCTAATAAAATAGGAGAAATGAATGAGATATATTTACTAGTTATTGACTATTACTATGAATGACATGTTTAATTTGTAGAAACGGAGAATTTCTTAATACTAAGTTCTAGAAAAAGATACTGAAATTTCAATAGTTCATTTTAAAATTGAATGGTATATCATTTCATAGACATAAATATAAAATCAAAAACTGCTGAATTTTAAAATGAGTAAAATATCTTTTGATATAATTGTATTCCATTAAAAATAGAAAATATATTATTTTCAAAAATAACATTATTTTTATTCAACCCTTTTTCGTTTAAAAATCAAAAAAGCATGCTATTTTCTTATACAACGTATTATTTTTTACCTTTTATTGCTCGAATAAGATAACGCAATCTCCTTAGATAATTTATCATGTTCTGTTTTATTTTTAACTTTTTGGTTAAAAACTGAATGACATGTTATTGTCAAAAGATAATATATTGTTTTCCTTCCCCATCTATAATATGATTAAAAAGATTTGGAAATTGAAAAAGTTATTATTTTTAGATAGCATATTGTTTTCATTCAATTATTAGCTGTTCTGTTAACTTCCGAATATTATTTTGATAAATTTCATTTTTGCCCATTTTTGTGACTTCTGTATAAAATTAATTATTTCCTTGCTGAACAATAATGTCTATTTTTTATATTTTGAGAAAAAAAATTCATTGAAACAGACATATGTTGATTTCTGAAAAATTCCTTGTCGATATACTTCGATTCAATTTATTTATGTTGAGTAATGAGAAAATGATGTAAATCTTATATCTATATTATACTGATCAATAATGTATATCTGATATCATTATCAATCAATGATGCTGACCCTGATACCATTATACATCATCATGATGGCTGGATTTGATAGTTTATCACGATTATTCTCTTATTGTCATCAGTTGAGCCTTTTCTTATTTTCTTCATTTCAATGTCTTAACGTTTTATAGATAAAGAAATAAGTTTAATTGGCACAGATGCCACATAATACTTTTGGTGCATTTTTAATTTGGTGAATTTTCAGAAAGAATTTACCATTTTTCAGATACTTAAGAATTTTTATAACTTTAGAAAGACTGAGAATATTAAATAAAATCTTAAACATTCTATTATGGGAATCTTAATTCATACATCATGTCGGATTGATTTAGAATATATTTTGACAATTTATTTTTATTAGAATTCTTGTGAAGATAATTCAAGTGAATTTTCTTTTTTGAAAAATTTTTTTTATTATTTTTTCATTATCAATCAAATTTAATTCAGGTGTTTAGAAAAAACTATATGACATAATTATTACTTCAGCTTGGCAATGTGTCTCTAAAATATTCCAAAATGCATTATAAAAAGATTATACAATATGTCTGGAGTATAATTCAATTTAAATCAAGAAAAGTTTTCGAAGTTAATAAAATGAAAATTTTTCTATATAAATATTCTAAAATTGACAAACATAATTACTTTTTCAGAACTATATTTATCAACAAATCGAGATATAAATCATATAAAATTCCTTTAAGGAAAAAGCAAGTAGTTGTAGTCAGTGCATTTTTGTAGATATAAAAATATTCAACAGCAATCAGTGTCATTTCATAACATTTCAATAAATTTCATTAAATAATTTATTCCTATTTTTGATAATTTACATGCGATATTTATTTTATGCATTGCTAAGTTAGAATCTTGCTAAAGATGCATTGCTAAGTTAGAACATAGAATTTAAATAATTGTAGAAAAAATGAAAAAATCTTTGAAAATTCCTAAGCTATTTAATAAAAATTTTGAGCTAAAAATAACAATCTGGAAAAGATGATACTTATCACTTAATTTTTTCTTAATAATTAGAAATACGTAATTATGTAACTTCTTCTTAATTATATAAATTGTTGTATAAATAAGTAATTAATCAAGAAGAATAGATAATTAACTGTAATGATTTACTAATATTTGTTTTCTGTACTTTCATTTTATATGAGACTTAAAAAATATGTCAAGACTACTTCGTAGAGTGTGTGTATTCGTTGCATTTAACTTAAGTACGTTTTTTGTAACTAAAATGTTTATGATACACATTAAACTAATTAAAAATATCTAAATATTTCGAGTTCAAAATACATTTTCATTTTCTTTAAAATGTGATGATTTACTTTTGAATGCTACTCCACATAATACTTCTTTAAAGGTTGATATGAGAGCTGTGTTCAGATATTGTAGCTGAGCACGATTACTCTGGCAAATAACTGAATATTGAACAAAATTCGATAGCATCAACTATAGATGAAGAATTGAACATGTTCAAAGTTCAAAAAATAATCTAATTCAATTTTAAATTTATGGAGTTTGAGAGATTTTTTTGAAAATGAAGTATTTGGTCAATTTTGTATTAGTTTTAAACTACAGATTTTATAAAACTTTTGAATTCAATACTTTTTTTTACTTGATATAATTAATAAACCTTGAAATAAACCTTTTTACACTCTTTAAAAAACATTTAAAACGAAACATACAATTTAAGAGACAAAAAGAACATGCAATAATCAAAAATTTACAATCAATTCAGTCGTATTTAATATTTGTTGTAAATTAAAGAGAAACCATATTTTTTTCTTGGAAAATTTTTTAAATAAATATAAACACATAAATAAAGGAAAAAAGAATAATATGAAATAGTTTGACAATTCCGAACACATTTTGAACATTCCTTACAAATATCTTCCTGGAGAACTTTTGATAATTTTTTCATATGTCATACAGATCGATCATGACACACGAACAATTTATAAAACGCTTATGAATAATTTATATAAAGTTCATAAACAATTTATAAATGGAGAAATCTGAAAAATTATCGAAAAAGAATTTTCGCAAATTGGTTACAATGTTTCTCGTATTGTAATTTATAATTTTTTAAATAATATAATTTAATAAGAAAAGTACATAGATAATTTTAGATCATTTTATTTCAGGAAAATATGTGCACGTATTTTTACTGAAATACTACATAAACTATGCAGAGTTAATAAATCAAGATGCTTGGATCGTATAGTGTTTTCAAAAGCTGATAAAATCTGAACTCGAATCCCATGTCACTTATATAGAAAATATTTAAATATAAATCCGCTAACTTGAGAAAAACTATTTAAATACAAATCCTTACCATATAGGTGCGACTTTATTATGCAATATAGGAAATCGTTATTTTAATTTTATTGAGAACAAATCAGATGTCCATTTGTAATTTCATTTTAATTTAAATTATGTGTGTATTACTTATAAATTTAAATAATAATTTTTGGAAAAAGTCTTCATAAGCTGCCAAAACTTATTGAATTTATAATTGTATTCAATATTGAAAATCATACAATATCAGTTATATATTTAAAAAAATCAGTATAAATAATTCAGTGTATGCATTCAAATTACCATTTTTAGAAAAATAAACAAAAATCTACTGGGTTATAAGAAAAATGCTTTGAAATCCCTGTTTAATCATGAATTTTCTTGGAAATTTCATGCTTAGTTGGTATTTTAAAGTTTTGTGCTGAAAATTACATTTTTTTTTTTATTTTATAATGCAAAAAAACAAAGAAAAATGGCATGATCCTACATCGGAATTTTTAAATGCTAAATATAAAGGCATAAAGTCAAATATAATTCCGATCAACAATTGGCAGTCAGAACAAAAGAAAAATTGTTGTAAATGTATTAATTAAGTGCAACATGATGGGATGCTTCCGGTCATGAAGCAAGTAATTGCCTTGGAAACCGTTTAATTGCCTGACCGATGAGTGTTCGAGATGTTTAGATGGTGAGGCTTTGTAGGTAGCATCAAATATTTGACCTCCTGCCTACGAATAACTGTTTACTTGAAAAATGCAACAGAGAGAGAATAAATGGTCTTATTAAACCAGTTTTAATCTAGGGAGGATTATGATAGCATGAATCATATGTAATAACGTGAAAAAATGTTACGTATTTTCAGAATTTAGCCCTAGAAGCTATTCTTCGAGATATGTTTCCTTTTCTGACTCACTTTTTGTAGATGAAAATAGGAGATTGCCATACTCTGACAAAATTGTATGTTCCATTTTACTCTCTAAAAACATTAAGCACATATTATTCACTTCTATTTGTGCAATCGCAACCGTAATGTGGGAAAAGGTTATGTGTAGTTAACACAATTTTTAATTGTATCTTAAATGTGAATACATTTTACGATAATTTTTTTTTATTTCTAAGATTATAATTTTCCTTATTTTTAAGATTTTTCAATTCATAAAGTTATAATGTTCGAAACGTCTAGTTTACAGAACACCAGTGTTTCAATGATTATTCTTTGAACAAACAAATAATCTAATTTTATATAAAGAGGAATTTCTCAATTTTAATGAATTTAGAATATTTTTAAGCATATTTCAGATTTGAAAATTAGTTCAATTTTCCTCAGACCTGAAACATAAAATCATTAAATAGTCAGATTCTAAATTTAAATAGGAACGAGTTAAACAAAATCTAATACCATTGTTGTTTAAAAGGGAAGCATTTGTTCTGTATGCGATTTTAAAAAAAAAAAAAAAATATATATATATATATATATATATATTCACACACAGAATTGCTGACTGTCAATATTTGCAGATGTATCCACTTTAACGTCATCACTTTCACGAAGATATTCGAAACTAACTTTTAAATTTTCATTGTTGATATTTTTCGAAAATACAACCGCAATATTTCCTGAAATGTATTTTGTCCAATAGATGTAAATTAAATAAATGCCATCTGAGACCAAACTTGCATTTGATTATAAAACTAGATGTAGTTTTTTGCATGTTATTTTATTTAGAAAATTACATTTTGATTCCTGTGAAATTTGAAAATTTCATTATATATGTTTTCTGAGCCAATTTTTAAATTATAATGGAATAAAAATAACTGATGCCTTATAAATGTAGTTACATTGTTATACTTTCTATTGTCCTTGTTCTTACATAAAAAATTGAGACATTTTAGCGAATTGAAAAATTTTTCTGGAAAAGGTTTCTCTTGAAACTTTTCTAAAATTCTTTTAAAAATCTAAATTTTTAGAAAATTCTTGAATTTTTTTAAGATTTTTAAAATATTTTAGGATTTTTAAGAGAATTTCTGTTTTTTAAAAGAAAAGTTTTTTAATTCTGAAAAATTTAGAATACACACTACTTTTAGTATACCACTTTACACTTCTTTACGAAAAACGACTAATTATTCATCAGCAAATTCTTTAATAAATAAAAAATAAAAATTTCATTGCCAAAAAGTAATTTCTGTAGACTCGTAAATTAAACAAGCCTTGTCCAAACAGAAAAAGTTTTCTTTTGTGAAAAATAGTTTTGTATTAATTTCAAATCATGAATGTTTTATTCTATTTCCTGTTTCTCATCGCTTGATACTGAACAGAAATAACAACACCCTTTTATTCGCGATTAAATTTCAGTGAAAACTTTTTATTGGTGTGGCGTATATTTTGTGTTTTTTGCAATTAAACATCCGCAAATGTTAACTGAATAATCTTCCAAGAAAGAGCTCCTTGATTCCACAGCATATTTTCAAGTAATTTAAACTCAACATTTCCTTCTACTGTATGTTCTATTGCCAATAATTCTGCTGCAGTCTGATTTAAAAGCTTTTAATACCGCATTATTTGACTAAATGGGGTACAGAAACAATTGCAGCTCTTTTCATGACTGTGATTAGAAGATAGTTCCAAATGAAAGGTGCTATTATAAGAATAACTTCTGCTGCGAAGAAACCCCAGAACAAAAGCATGAAAGAAGAAGATATTTCTATACGTTTTATTGACATGAAATGGGTTCTTTTCTTTATAGTTTCTTTTTTCACAAAAGTAGATGTTAAAAGAACAATAAAAAAAATTAGAAACATATATTTTTTCAGCTTATAACAGTTATAGTTATTACAGATCCTTATACAAGATTTGGTGCTCAATAAGAGAGCTTCTTTTATTTTTTACCAATAAATATCGCATAAATCGAATTAATAAAATCTTATCTCTGAAGAATATCAAAGTAATTACACATTTTCATTATATCTTTATCCAATATACCGATATATTTTATATATTATACAGTTTTTATATTTTATACAGTTTTGTGTTCAATAATCAGTAGTCATGAATCATTATAATTTAATTAAACTTTAAAATTCAATACGCGATTTAATTACTATTAAAAAGAACAAATAGTTAAATTTAAAATTTCAATATTTTCGAATAAGATTCAATATTTTTTTTTTTCATGTTTACTAAACATTACATGTGTAGACAATAATTTAATTCATTTACGGTTTAACGTATGAATAAAATTGAAATGTTGAAATCAGAAATATTTTAAAGATATAATTTAATTCCTTTCGTTATTAAATGAAAAAGGCTTTTGTAATCTGAAAAGCAATGAAATGCATTACATTGCAGTGCATTTGTTATAAATGCAATGTTTGTGCAAAATTATAAAATCCTTTTTTTCCTAATAAAATTATCCAAAAGAATATATAATGAATTTATGTAATATGTAAAAACTATGATATTATCTACATTAGAATATTAAAAAAAGTTTACAAGAGAAATACGTTTAACTTAAGTTCTACATTGAATAAGTAAGCCTTTTCCACTAAATAGTTGGGAATTAATCAAAATACAGCAGAGAAACACGCAAAAGATAATCTAGAAACAGTAATTTTCTATAACTGAAGTGAAATGTTGTTATCAAGAACAAACTTGCCTAATATAATGTTATGTGGTTCAAATATTAAATTATAATGGCCCAAAAGTTAATATACTATAAAAAGATTGCTGCAAAGCCAAACACTTGGAATCCTGACAAAAGTTAATAGGCGATGATGAGATTTTATTTTCCAAGATAAATATTTACAAATATTATCACCATTGAAAAATGGCCCTGTATGTAATATTGTTGAGGAAATTAAGAAATGAAAATAAATTAAAATTACTTTTATTTCATTTCAAACGTATAACTAAACCTGTTGGATATGATGATAACCATTTTCTAAAAATAAAATGAAATAATATTGCTGATATCCTCAGAAATACCTCATTCCATATGAGAAATTGTTTTACGAGTTTGTCACTAAATCTTTAAGTTTTCTAAGATTATTATCCAATCTTTCTAAGATTGTTATCTATGTTTTCGTCAAAAACTCGTACATTATTATAAGAAATGAGTGAGTTTAGAAATGTTGATCATTAACTGGAAATGCTAATCACCAACTTCTTTGATGTCTTTGTATCTTATTTCATTCAAAAAACTTGCTTCCATTTTTGATCATTCTCCATTGGTGATCACTTACCGAACTTATTTGACAAAACATAAAGTTTTATGATTTACTACAAACTATTATAAAGTTTAATAATATTGGTTATCGTATCTTTTTTTGTAGTCATTTTAAAATGTGACTTTTATTTTTAAAGGGCTTGACTTGGATTTCATTTTAATCATCCGAACATATTTAAATTAAGATATCTATTATAAAAAATATTTTTATTGAAAAGGCTCTTCTTCGATCCAAATTCATGACAATAGTTCTGTAATTTTAATAAAATAAGACTTTACTTAACAAACGTAAGGTAACATTTTTCCGAAGTGAATTTCATAACAAAAACGAATTTAAGAAAATAATTTCTCGATTTCCAGGAATTAGGATGATGTGAATGTGTGTTACTAACTAGAGCATGCATTTAGAAATTGTTGAAACAACTTATATGGAAAATAAAATAATTACTTAACGACATATTTACATATTATTATCTAATTTCATTTCTGAGATTCATTTACACATTAATATTCATTTATAATTAATTATTCCAGGAGATTCTTGTTGTAGACTCAAATTAAAATTCATGTTGGCAAATAAATTCACCAATGAACTCGTATCTGCAATATCGTTTTAAAATCTGGTGCACTTACAGCCGGAAACAAATAATAACCTTCCTACAACTTCATCTAATTATCATGAATCATCCAAATACCAATTTCAAGCTATTTGTAATTAAATGCACACACCTGGCAGTGTTCTTCCTCCCACTCGATAGGTGAGGTCACTGCTCAACCTTTTTCGGAAGTGTCTTTGTTTTTGCATTTCTTTTGGAGCAATGTGAAGCCAGATTAGATCTGGAATGCGACACACTATCGGCGCCCATTCATTCGTTTTATTTGCATTTTAAACTAGTGCCAACTTGTGTTGTTTCAGATGTACTATTCTTTCGTCCCCATTGTATTTTAATAGTGGAAATATTTAAAAAAGTACGCCAAGCTCATTGTTGAATTCATCTGGTATGAAATGGCACGCACTGTTTTCATTTCGCGAAATCTCATAGAATATCACTGAATTTTTCTTTTTCAATGCGATGCAGAATTTTACAAGAAATCATGCTGAAAATTCTTTTGAGAAGGTATGAGAGTAATTGTAAGGAATTATAATGTGCTCATCTCAGTGCCATTTTGACACAAAAATAATCAAATGAATAAAAATAATTTTTGTTTCATTTTTAACTTGAGTAATTTTTATTAATATTGATTTTTTTTTCTTTCAGTACCATTGTCAGTCTTCATAATATTCTTATCCAAATGATTGTATAATATAAACATATACATCATAGAAATACCATAATTACTATCGTATATTATGGAATATTTTGACGCTTGGTAATTAGAATGGTTTTATTTATGTAAAAGAAAAGCTTCAGCAAGCACAAGTATATGTGCGCTACAGTGGGACTTTTTGTGCTTGCTGTAAAAGTATAAATGAAAAGAGAGCGTAAATTTCCTTCTTTTATTTAAATGAATTCAAGAGATTTATATAAATGCATAAGTTTTATATGAATAACGTCACAACATAAATCAATGATAAAAAATGCTAGTAATTCATAAATTTTATTTGCCTTAAGTATAATGTATTAAAAATTCCAAAAAAATAGCTTTGACTTTTTATGGCCTACAAGAATTGATATAAGTATGTAATATCAACAATGATATAACCTCGAAAAAGGGTCTATTCAATTTTTCTCCTGTACGAAGCAGAAATCATTATACATTTGTCTTATTCTTATAAATTTTACATAAAGCAAATAATACAAAGTAAATGAAAATTATTTTGTTAATTTTTTCTAGTGGTTATTATAAATTGCTATAAATATGTACTGATATTTCATCCATTTTCGCAAGTAACTATAAACAATATATATTCATGGGTTTTTTTAGAGAACAAATAAAATTGGTTCATGGAATTTTATGGCCAACTTGACGAAAATATCGAATTAGATAATTCATAAATACTTGCAATACACCCGAAATAAGTTGAGTTCAATAATTCATTTTCCATTCACAATATCTTTTCAGCATTAAATCAAATGCAAATATTTTAAGTTGTAAATCTTAAACTAGTTCTGAAATGCAAATCTCGATACAAAGTACTGAATTTCACCACTTGTGTATACCCTATACTTGATAAATAAAATGGTAACAATAGATTGATGAAACGTAGAATACGCAATTGCAAAAAAGGCCTGGCTTCAACTTTTGAAGCCAAGACATTTTTGCTTTTGAATGGCAATATCAAAAAGCTTTATTTATTTTCAAACCTCACACTTTATATCTTCTACAATCAGTTTTTTTTTTTCGAATCTTACGAACCTTATATATATATATATATATAATAATTTGTTTTTTAAATGAATCTCTTTGAGATCATTTTGTTATAATTTAATTAATTTAGAGATCATTTTGTCTACTTTAAAGTCTCTTTTTTTTAAATTTCCTTTTAAGTATGATGTCATTTTAAAACGATAGCAAAGATTTCGCCTCTTCAACAATTCTAAAAGCTTCTTGTTACGGTACAAACGATGCCTTTTTAATAATGTCTAATAAGAGATTCAAAATTTTTTAGTTTAGATTATAACTATCAAGTTCAATGGATAGTTATCTGATTTTGTTTGAGTACTATAAACATCTTTGAGTAAAAATCCGGAGAATTTCTCTGCATTCTGGTGATTTGTCATCAAAAGAGCTATATATTTTGTTAGGAATAATAAATAAGGAAACATTGACTTATTTACCCTTCTGGGCTTTTTATCAATGAAATAAAAAAAATTGTAATAACTATATAAGATTCTGAAGCTCATTTTAGAATTTTCAATAGTAATCCTTTTTTCTAAGGAAAAATATACTTCAACAAGAGCTTAATATTAAATAAACTAAAAATAAGTCTATTGAATAATTTCAATTACACATTGATAATTTACAAATTGATGATTTATAGTTGAACTGCAAATTGATAATTTATAGTTTAAACTATACTATTTTAAAAGCATCCAGATATATCCTTACTCTTTTAGTTGATAATTTATCATTCCAATATATCACATATATGTAGAAAGAAAATAGATCGAACCACTGCACACAATTATTTCACGCATGTGCGTTACATATTAATTCGAATCCTGTGCCTCTTAGATTAATTTGTCGAGTAGTTAATAACTTTTACTATAAAAGTCTGAGAAATATGAAACTTGTCAGATGTAATTATGTTTGTAAAATGTTATTATAGAATTCTTTGAAAAATAAAATTTCATAAGAGACTCCAAATTACAATAGTTTAAAGTATAGTATCATATTAATTTAAATATCTATCAATTTATATAAATTTTATGACTTTAAGAATGAAAACAATAAATGATATTTTTCATAAATAACAAGAAACACCAATTATTAAAACTATCAAAATAATAAACCTTGGATTATTTTAAAAAGTAAAATAATTCAACAGAAGTATAAGAAAAATTATTTCATTTCAGTTATGAACATAATTTTTTGTGGAGCCTAATACTGACAAAATTAACGTAAATTAACGTATTTTTTAACGAAAATATTTTTAGTGTTTTATTGGTCTTTAAGAAAGCTTCATCAATATACTATATTGTTAAAATGATTATTATATTAAAATACTAAAGAATAAAATGTATTAAGAGTGAAATTCTGATTCGTCAAGTAATTTTCGTCGTCAAAATGATTTATTTTTAAATTTCATTTCATTATTATTCAACAATTCTTAATATTTTGTAGCACAATATAATTATCAAACGGTTGCGATCAATTATTTTGACAATAGTCTCCTTTTAAAAGAAAAAAATTGCATCAACTTCAAATAGAAAAAATTAACCAATATTTTTATCTCGCCTAAATTTTTGAAATTAAATTTTTTTTATGATTTATAAGTAAAAATATGATGATAAAAATAAAGAAATTTAAATATAATCAATCGAACAAAAAAAGAAACTTCTAAGAATATAAATTTTAAAGATATGAGTTATTGCGCTTTTCTTCTTATAAGACTATTTTTTATGATTAATTTTTTTTCCATAGATATTTCTATGAATGAGCAAAATTATTTTAAAAATTGTATCATTGAAATCTGGCAGCCACAAGAAAAGTTATTTTTCTTGAAGGAAAAATTAATTTTTAAATTTTCCTTCATATCAAAATAAAATTTGAAAATTTTTTTATTAATTTTTAAAATAATTTAGCTTTTGAAAAAATTTATAAATTATCAAAGTAATTATTTTTTTAAATCTAAACTTTTGAAAGTATATTAATAAATTATAAATAAAAAAAATAATAAATTATTTGTTTCTGAACATTCATTAACTTCTTAAAACCTTTTATAAGCATTTAAATTTTAATTAATAAAATAATTTATTTGGTCAATAAATGTATTTAAAAAAAACTTGCGAAACTTACCGATGAAATCCAATCCATGATGATAACCGCAATAAATCACTGGATTAGGGGAAAGAACAATTCCACGGTTTGGTTTCCAATTTTTTTCACTAAAATTAACCCGATGTTCCACCACCTTCGACAGAAATCACGCAACCAATGACAGATGGGCTCCGTATTCCTCTCTGCAGACGCTCAGGAATCTTCTGCCGCGGCTTCTTTTCCAGCGAATAGGAAATCTCACCTTCGCCTTGACAGTGACCCGAATTTCGGGCATTCCGTGTCGGAAGAGCTTCCAAACTCCGTTATAGCGAACCCCTCGGGGTGGTGGAAGGGTGGGGGAGGGGCGGAGGCACGGCGCGCGGTTTTTGATCTCGATTTGAGGCAATTTTCGACACACTCCAGAAGATTTTTCGTTTCTTTTTCTTTCTTTCTCAGGACTCACTCTTCACGCTCTGGCAACGGAGCGCTGGTCAAATAGATCGTTATACCAGGCCTAAAAGAAAAGGGGGGAAGATGCGAGGTAAAAAAAAGAAACCGTAGTTACTTTTCTTCGATTTCTTTTCATGGGAGATCAGGTCCATTGTTCCTAAACAATATACTCCTTCGGAATTCGTTGCAGTAATTGTGTTAATTTGAAATCTTCTCATAGATCTCAAAGAATTCTTTCTATTTTTTTCATTCATTAGGCCAAACTCCAAGCTAATTTTCTAAAAGGAGACTCCCTCTTGTTTCGATTATCTGATGTTGCCACATTCTCTTAAGAAATATTTATTTTATATTTATGGAGCTAAGTACTACACCGTCTTACTCAATTAACAGCTTAAAACATAAACTGCATCGAACAATTGTATTGGAAAAATCATAAATTTTTTTCTTCAAATGAGAATTGGTGATAGTTCGCTTCATTGTTCAGGTAAATAATAAGAATATTAGCATGTGTGGACTACTGTATTATTTAAACTCATTAACTAAATCCACTTACATTACAACTTTATTGTTACTGACTAGAAATCACTTAATTTATTATTAGAATAAAGTTAATTGTTATTCGAAGGAAAGGAATTTTTTTTCTAAAATAGTGACCTTGTTAATTTTTCAAAAACCGACGGCTAAAATCTTGTAGTCAGATCATTCACCGAAAGAAAGTTCTTCGCAAGAAATACAACGGCAACCGCAAAATTAGGAATAAATAAAGTTAATGGAAACGTTTTTATTGTTGAAAAAACTTGAATGAATGAAATAAAAATAATATAAATTTAAAAATAATATTTTTTTTTATTAAAAATATTTTCCAATCTTTACTTATCAAAAACAGTTATTTATTTTATCGAAGGACTGATTTTTCTTTTGTCTCTATCGTCATTTGCTGCTTACTACGTTTATCCATTCAAGAACTATAGTTTAAATCGAATTCCGAACTTATACAAATATCCAAGGGTGAGGAGGAACCGAACCTATGAACTGCTATGTGCTATTTATTGTAAGTGCTAAGTAAATTCAAAGTTACTAATTTTTAAGAGTTGAGATTTACTCTACTGAGCAACATGAAAGATTATTAATAATAATAAATAGATTAAACTGTACATTAGAATAAGATTTTGTTCTTTCATCATTACTTAAATTATCCATTATTTTTATTAGATTTATTTTCAAGTCCTATTTAATATTGTTTAAGTTATCAGACGTTAATTTCCCGTATTTAATTTTCCTATTTATTGTCTTTCAGACAGGAAGATAACCGTATGTTAACCATTAAATGGTGTTCAATGATTGAAACAACCTTCTTTTGGAAAGTTTTAAAGAATGTTGTTAATTCTATAACATTATATAGTCTTACATGTGGATGAAATTCAAGAATTAATCAGAGATTTTAGTAAATTTTTATATTATTTATTTAATTATAAATACTAAGTTGTAATTCATTGTTTTCAATACAATTAATTATGAATTAAAATATTTAAATAATATGTAATTCGCCACTATTGTGAAACTCAAACCTAGCTTGGCTGTGGGGTTAACGATTTGTTCTTCATTTCAACTGTCTGTGGACTTGATTTCCACTTTCAGCTGGAAGAAACCGTGGTAGCCTTAGTGGTGTTGTGCTAATTTTTTTTTTACCGGAATGCGTATATATAATTATATAGACAGAGCCGATCCTGGGTTGGCGGCCGCTCTGTGCGGTCTAATGTACCAAATTTGACGATGGGGAGGGGGAGATTTCCCCTAATTTTCGCCTGTCGCCAGGATCGGCCCTGTATATAGCATAAAAAGGAAAGGAAACGAAAATCATTACGAAACCCATTTAGTGTGTGTATATATATATATATGTGTTTATTACAATAATAGGAACGTTTAATAAAAATTAATTAACAAATTACAAAATACGCATAGTAGATACTCAAACAATATTGCATAAATATTTTTAACAATACATGAAAATACTAATGGTTTTTATAAAATATTCCAAATAGGATTATGTTCAGGATCTTGTGGTTGAATTTTCCTTGTTTTGTTGTCATATGCTGAACGATGAGACCTTAACCAAGTTTTTACATAATCATCTGGTTTAAATAATTGTTGTGGTGGACCATTCATTTTTATAAATAAAAGATTTGCTGGATTTTTAATTAATATTCTATTTCTTTGTTCATTTAAAATAAAATCATATTACTGAATCCGCGCTCACACTCTGCTTAGCTGCAAAGTACTATATTTATGTATCGAATTAAGATTTCTACATCTTCAGGAATTACTTTGCCTCCAATATCAATATAATCTCTAAACGCATTGATACATCGCATCGGTGATGTTAAATTAAATCTGGTACATAATGACTGGATTTCATTTTCTGCATAGCCAATTTCAATATCTGCTGGCCACTCCGTTGGATCTAGTACTCGAAATTCACTTATCAAATCATTTTCTGTATATAGTTATATTATTAATGAGACTTACAAGGAATTGATTTCTGTAAATAATAGTATTTTTCTTTTATTATCTGTTAAAGTTAATGTTCCTAATTTCATCACTTGAATAGCCTCTGATGCTTCTATGAGTTTGTTTCCTTTTTTAACGTCTTTTAGTGATTTCAAATAGCGAATAGTTCGACGGATTAGTTTGTCCGCATATACTATCGTTACACTTCTGTTCTGTAACGATTCAGACAAGATGGAAAGTCTCTCGCGGGCAGCAACGCGGTCGGGAAGCGATAGGTGCGCATTGGAGGCATGCTACCTCAATGTGCGGCCTGCCTAACACTTTTTAATCGACACTTTGACTTAGGTAGCGTGCATAGAATATTTTGCTAACAGTAGTACTTATTATTCTTATTATTACATTGTATTGGTTCGGGTTCGGTTCAAACCCTTGTTTATAATAACACATATAAAAATTCGTCAAAAATTAGGGAAAAAAAAAAAAAAAAAAAAAAAAAAAAAAACAGCGATTCTTTTTAATTTTTTTTTAATACGTCAGCCAATTCTCGTTAGCAGAAATCATCTTTAGTTCCGGAACGCGTTCCTGTTCAAAAAGGAAGTACCGGAACGATCTTCCGAAGCGTTCCGGCACGACAACACCACTGGGTAGCCTGATTGGTTAGGGCGTCATTCTCATTTTCTTAAGGCAGTGAATTCGAATCTCGATTTCACCGAAGGTTCGTCGTATTCACAAAAGGCAGGTTGGGACATGTTAAAAATGTTGTGCTAGCAATAGTTTCCAAGTGAAATGATAGACTTTGTGGAGTCAGGAGAGTATTGGGGGTCTTCTGCTTGATCCCTGCTTCTGAATTACGAAAACTCTCAATCACCTGACATGTAAAGCCCTACTCCGACCCCTGTACATAGAAGTATACAGCATCAGCAGCTTCAAGAGTGAATGCCTATACATTTCGAAATTCACTGCAAACTCTAGGTCCAAAGCGAATTAGCCTTAATTGGCAAAAAGTGACTGCATTCAGATGAAAAACAATATCGTTAAAAAAAGTCTTCAGAATTGTACATTTCCATTCTTACTTTAGATGGTTCTATATAGATTGGTTGGTTGGGTTTTATGGAGCAAAGTCCAAAAAAGGACATGCTGCGCCATGGTTCTATACAGAATATTGAATGACGAAATTTATGAAATTCCGGACGTAATTTAAAATTCCACAATTGTAAAATTTTAAAAAAATAAATAAATGCCTGTTACCTTTTTTAAATAAAAGGAGTTAGAAAATACCATGGTCTATTCATATCATCTAATTAAGGAATTAAAATTTTAATGTATTTTCTTTCTGTTTTCCAAATCCTTTTCTCTTTCAATCTATGTAGAAGATTAGATTTCAAATATGGTTATTTGTCCCAAAGGTAAAACATTTAACCATTTGATTCACGATTATGCTCTAAATTATTTTTCATATATGTATAGCATTACCATTTTTTAAATTATTCATTTTCATTGTAATTCAATTTTGATTTTTGAAATTCACTTTAATTTATGTCGGTGATTAAATTTAAATCAAACTTAACAATAAATACTTTTACTACTATTGAATTTTTAAGCCACATGTAACAACAAATTTTTCTATAATACGTATAAATGGCCGCTGCAGTAACAGTTTTCAATCAAATTTAAGAAAAATTTCTCCTAAAA
This sequence comes from Latrodectus geometricus, assembly GCA_026290005.1. Classification (NCBI taxonomy): domain Eukaryota; kingdom Metazoa; phylum Arthropoda; class Arachnida; order Araneae; family Theridiidae; genus Latrodectus; species Latrodectus geometricus. The sequence goes on along the minus strand of JAPDSC010063188.1, from coordinate 466,389 downwards.
TTTGAAATTCCCCTGAAAATGTCAAATATTTTATTAACATATATATACATACATGCCTCTTGCCAGAAATTAAATAAGGAAACTGAATGCTTTTGTTGGTGAAGGCATATATTAATATACATGATATCTTTCCGTCTAATTATTTAAATTAAATATTTGCCAATAGAAAGTAAGTTGTACATAAGTGTTCCTATTGACAAATCGTGAATTCTTTTATACAAAATCACCAAAATTTAAGTCAATATGTTGAATATAAAAAAATTATTCCATGTGCCACATTCCACACTTGATAGAATATAGAACCTAAATTTATTATAAGAATTCAATATGTCCTCATTTCTCTCGATGTCAAAACTAAGCTCCTAAACACATATTTTGGAAAAAGGCGTTTTAAGTTAGTAGAAATACCCTCTTGAATATATTTTGCAATTATTTAAAACGTTTGAATTTTAATATAATTTTCGTTAAAGACAAAAAAAAAAAAAAGAATTCGAAATGCTTAAAACCAAACAATATCTTAAGTTGTCAGTAATTCTCATGTTTCTTTCGTTCTCAAAGAATGAATGAGAATTTGCTGTCCCTTAAATATGAGTTTTACGTGCTGAACCATATTTCAAAGAAAAAAAAGTTTGACATATAAAATAGCAATGTCTCAGTGAATAAATCTCCAAAACTACTGGCAATAAAAATTTCTCTTCAGCTTCAGGGTTTTTTAACATAAGCTTCAAAAGAAAATTCTTTTAAATTGTTATTCAGAGTTTAACAGTCTAAAATGAAAAAGAAAATGAATTGGTACTTTTTTATTCAATATTTTCAGTTCATAATCCGTTCCAAATTATTTGTTGATCTAAATTTCGAATAATCGGAATACAATGATTCTGCCTATAACGAATTTAAGAACGTTGCGAAAATGTTATCGATTAATATCGTTCGTTTATAACAAAGAAACCCAAAATGCTTAACTCATAAAGTTGAAGTTATTTATTGCGCAAAACTAAATTCACACTGAAAATATCTAATGACAAATTTTTTATTCAACACTGCTCGTTCATGAAAAAATTGTTACAAGTTAATTAATAAATAAAACTGCTTGCGAACTATAAATTTTAGAAATTGAAAAAAATTCTAAAATATTTTTAATTGAGGTGAAATGGTCAATATAATTTGATCGTCGCGAACTTAATAAATATTCCTTTCATTTAAAAATCATTAAATTATCAATTGCTCCGGAATTGGGATAAGTGAAATTCAGTGCAAGGAAAATAGAACTACATGACGAATATTCATTTTCGAGAAAAGTCATTTGCGTAAAATAAACGTTCCAAGACTAACTTGAACTTCACTTGACAATTATATACCACGTGATCAGTTTATTGAGTAAGGTTAATTTTGCACTTGCCGCCCAACCTGTCTAGTGGTTTGCGTACCTGACTACAGATGGGTGGGACCTGGGTTCGAATCCTGGCTCGGGCATAGATGTACTTTCTCTCTCTCTCTCTTTCTTGTCTTTGTCCTTCCTTTGTGTGTGTGTGTGAATGGTTTCCTACCCTATAAACGGGTACCTATGGCATGTGTGTACTGAGGAAGTCGGACTCCACCCCAAATATGGTTTAGTTGGAAAAGTGGAGCAGCGCACCCGATATTGCCAGCCTGGCTGGCACACGACAACAACAATTTAGCACTTAAATTATTTTTGATTCAGCTTTTGGTGCCTTGAAATTTTTAAGATATTAATATATATATATATATATATATATATATATATATATATATATATATATATATATATAAAAAAAATCCTTTATTAATTTTGCAGACAAGAGTTTTAACAGTGAACAATAATTTATTGAAATAAAGAGAATTTGTATAGACGGTTGTATATTTCCTAATGATGCAATTCACTGTTCTTCTAAATCAAATATTTTATTAAAACTCTCTTTTTAATATGTTATTTCTTTAATGGGCTGAAATTTTTTTAATTATAAAATTTCTCGTTCATATTGAATTTTCCATATATAAATAACTATAAACAAGTCTTCACACGAACTTCTACTATTAAATAAGGAAATCATGTTTTAAAAATTTTCAGTTAAAGTAATCGTTATGTATTACTTTAATGCACTCACTAGGTATGTATCTAATGATAATTAATTAATTTTAAATTTTGATAACAAACTGTTTTACGCAATAATCACGAATATTCCACATCGAATATCCAATTTCGTAAGAACTGAAACGGAAAAACTGTTTGATATTTGAAAAACTATAGCACATTTCCTTCGTAATTAAAGGATCGTGTTCATGCGTCACAAAGAAGAAAACCTGGAAAATTCCTAAACACCAACGGATGCTTAGAATATATCCCTACAGATGAGCATATGGAAAGAAAAATTAATTTGAATATTTGAAACAATGTAAAATGAAATGATAAGCAAAAATGATACAGATGTGCATATGCAGACATGTCGGATGTGAGCTTTGGAATTTTCCTAATTATATCTAATGCTACATATAAACAGTAAGATTAAGAAAAAAAAAGATTTAAAGATAATCAAAAAAAAATGTCCAACAATCCCGAATTGTAAGGCCATTGATTACGTGACATCAAAATAACATTAATTTTCTAATCATTTAACGCATTAGCTTCTTGATTTCCATATTCAAAATTTTCCAAGCCTTTATTCTTACATATGATAATGTGATTACATATGATTTTTTTACAAATGATAATTAAATCTTATCATTTGTAAAAAAAGATACGATAATTAATTGTAATCAAAGTATATATTTTCATACTCGTACTGCATTTCGAATACACTGTTATGCACAAAAGTTGTACATAACAACAGATAAAAAAATTAAGATTTTTTATATGATATTTAGAAATAAGAAATCATGTATTTTCTTCTGGTCACTTCAGCCTACTGCGACCCAATGCCGTCTCAGTCAATTCACAATATCTGGTTCTATTCAAAGCAATAACCTACAACTTTCAGTTCAACAGCTCCAAGATTCGAATCCCCATCTCGGGAATGGATGCTTGTAATCACTCATAATTCATAATTAAATTATAAATCTTGATCCAATTAGTCTTTTTGTTCCTATGCCTAACTATTTCGGATATTCCACCTATTTAACAATAGGAGGGGTGGAATGGATAGCAAGCTATAGAGTATGGCACACAATAGGTACGCCATCGTTGCCCCGAAAGTGGGAGGGTCTTCGTAATTTAGAAGCAGGGACCAAGTAGAAGAATCCCAGATCTTGTCTTGAGGTATCATCTAGCATGAAATTCATTGCGATCACGACATATTTTACATGTGTCGCCAATAAGGAACACGACGGATCTTCGGCTGGGTCGGAATTCGAACTCACTATCTTCCAATAACGAGAGCGAACCACCAAACCAACAAGGTCATCAGGGACTTGGTCCAATTAAACTTCGTGTATAAAAAATGACCGCTGACGAACAAACAAACGAACCAAATCTCCCCCATTCTCTCGAATGAGTATTTTTTCCGTCATTATTAATGCCATCGGAGCCTCATCATTGTTCATTTTCTTGTTTCCACAGCTTTTTTTCATCACTATATCTTTTAGTGGATTTGTGTCTTCAACTCTACATAAATTATTCTAGTCATCGAGTCTTGTGCCTTTTTATGACCTTGATAATGTCAAATATCGGAATTTTTGGTAAATACCACGATTAAACATTTCACACACCATTTTCTCGAGCCACTGTGCTACGTTGATTATAGCATCGTTCTCGTTATCAAAAGCTAAAACCCGCTGACCAACCTCTGGCAATCACCTTAACCGAAGATCTGTCGTGTACACCAAAGGAGTACGTTAAATAGGTCACAATGTTTTTCAAGAGAAATGATACGTCTGTCGTGTCAATTATTAATCTCTTCTGTTAATACGTGTCGAGGTATCATTTCCCCTCTGGGGTGGCAGGTCAAGTATTAAGAAGATTTCCCCTCGGCTGTTTACGTTTAATTGGTAGAGCTCAACTCAGGGGTAGGTATAAGAAAGTATATTGCAACAATAACACACCATTATCCAAATTGAAACAAATAACTTTCTTAGAATTGTACATTCGAAGATCCATAGTTCATTTTCGAATGATTTAGTCAGTACCCAGCACCCACAGCTACACATGATGGGCTGTTGTAGGATATATATATTAGCTTCAGTGTTATGGAAGAAGACTTGAGATGTAAAATTTTCGTGACAATGGTAGCATTTATTTCTCATACAAAGTTAATTAGTAATACATGTTTTATTGAGCATACTAGTATAAAACAAAGTTTAAGGGAATTGAACATGCAAAAAATGTATTATTTAATGTTATCGAACATGCGACTAGAACGTTACCTCTTAATAATCACATACAAGATTATTTGACACATAATAAATAATCTAATTGCAGAATGTGTTGTAAAGCTCCTTTAATATCCACTTATAATTTAAATAATTTAATATGTGTCAAATACTCTTGTAAGTGATTATTAAGAGGTAACGTTCTAGTCGCATGTTCGATAACATTAA
>JAPDSC010063188.1:424668-456838 GCA_026290005.1 Latrodectus geometricus | reverse complement strand
TAATATCGTTCGTTTATAACAAAGAAACCCAAAATGCTTAACTCATAAAGTTGAAGTTATTTATTGCGCAAAACTAAATTCACACTGAAAATATCTAATGACAAATTTTTTATTCAACACTGCTCGTTCATGAAAAAATTGTTAAAAGCTAATTAATAAATAAAACTATTTTTAAACGATAAATTTCTGGAATTGAAAAAAAAAATCTAATACATTTTTAATTGAAGTGAAATTGTCAATATATTTTGTTAGTTGAGAATTTAATAAATTTTCTTTTCATTTAAAAATCATTAAATTATCAATAGCTCTGGAATTGAGATAAGAGAAATTCAGTGCAAAGAAAATTGAACTGCTTGACGAATATTTATTTTTGAGGAAAGTCATTTTCGTAAAAGGAACGTTCCAAGACTACTGTATACCATGTGATTATATATATATATATATATATATATATATATATATATATATATATATAATTTAATTTTGCCAGACAAGAGTTTAACGGTGAGCAACAATTTATTGAAATAAAGAGAATTCGTGTAGACGGTTGTATTTCCTAATGATGCTATTGGCTGTTTTTCTAAATCAAAAATTTCATTAAAATTCCCTTTTGTTATGTGTTATTTCTTTAACAGGCTGAAATATTTTAATTATAAAATTATTGTCCTCGCGTTCATATTGAATTTTCCATACATAAATAACTATAAACGTGCCTTCACATAAACTTCTGCTATTAAATAAGGAAATCATGTTCTAAAAAAATTTTAATTGAAGTAATTGTTATGTATTACCTTAATACACTCACTAGGTATGTATCTAATGATAATTAATTAATTATAAATTTTAATAATACACTATTTTTCGCAATAATCATGAATATTCCACATGGAATATCCAATTTCGTAATAACTGAAAGCTGTTGTATGATATTTGAAAAACTATAGCACATTTCCTTCGCAATTAAAGGATCGTATTCATGCGTCACAAAGAAGAAAACCAGGAAACTCCTAAGCACCAACAGATGCTTAGGATATATTCCAACAGATGTGCATATGGAAAGAAAAATTAATGTAGATATTTGAAATGATATAAAATGAAATGATAAGCAAAAATGATACAGATGTGTATATTTAGATATGTTGGATGTGGGCTTTGGAATTTTCCTAATTATTTCCAATGCAAAACATGAACAGTGAGATTAAGAAAAAAAAAAAAAAACATTTAAAGATAATAAAAAAAAAAAGTTTCCAACAATTCCGAATTGTAAGCCATTCATTACATGACATCAAAATAACATTATTTTTATAATCATTTAACGCATTAGCTTCGAAATTTTCCAAGCCTTTATTCTTACATAACATGTGAATAGGTATTATCATTTGTAAAAAAAGGTACGATTAATTGTAATCAAAGTATATATTTTCATACATGTACTGCACTTCGAATACACTGTTATGCACAAAAGTTGTACATAACAACAGATAAAAAATTAAGATTTTTTATATGATAATTAGAAATAAGAAATCATGTATTTTCTTCTGGTCACTTCAGCCTATTGCGACCCATTGCCGTCTCAATCAATTCACAATATCTGGTTCTATTCAAAGCAATAACCTACGACTTTTAATTCAACAGCTCCAAGATTCGAATCCCCATGAATGGATGTTTGTAATCACATAATTCATTCTAAATTATAAATCTTGTTCCAATTAGTCTTTTTTCCCCTATGCCCAGCTATTTCGGATATTCCACCTATTTAGCAATAGGAAGGGTGGAATTGATAGCAAGCTATAGAGTATGGCACACAATAGGTGTGCCATCGTTGCCCCGAAAGTGGGAGGGTCTTCGTAATTTAGAAACAGGGACCAAGTAGAAGACCCCCAGGTCTTGTCTGTCACTTATCTTAAGGTATCCTCTCGCATGGAAGTCATTGCGATCAAGACATATTTTACATGTGTCGCCAATAGGGAACTCGACGGATCTTCGAACTCACTATCTTCCAATAACGTGAGCAAACCCTTAAACCAACCAGGCCATCGGGGCCTTTGTCCAATTAAACTTCGTGTGTAAAAAATTACCACTGAGGAACAAACAAACGAACCAAATCTCCCCCATTCTATCGTATGAGTATTTTTTCCGTCATTGTTAATGCCATCGGAGCCACATCATTGGTCATTTTCTTGTTTCCATAGGTTTTTTTCAGAACTATATCTTTCAGTGGATTTGTGTCTTCAGCTCTACATAAACTGCCCAAGTCATCGAGTCTTGTGCCTTTTTATGACCTTGACAATATCAAGTATCTGCAGTTTTGGTAAATACCCCGATTAAACATTTCACACACCATTTTCTCGAGCCACTGTGCTAAGTTGATTATAGCATCGTTCTCTTTATCGAAATCTAAAACCCGCTGACCAACTTCCGGCAATCACCTTAATTGAAGATCTGTCGTGTTCACCAAAGGAGGCTCGGGTACGTTAAATAGGTCGTGGTCACAATGTCCTTCAAGAGAGATGATACGTCTGGAAGCGGCAGATCAATTATTAGAGTGTCTTCTGTTAACACGTGCGGGGGTATCATTTCACCTCTGGGGGGGCAGGTCAAGTATTAAGAAGATTTCCCTTCGGCTGTTTTCGTTTAACTGGTAAAGCTCAACTCAGGGGTAGGTATAAGAAAGTATGCTGCTGCAACAAAAACACACGATTATCCAAATTGGGACAAATAACTTTCTTAGAATTTTACGTTCGAAGATCCATAGTTCATTTTCGAATGGTTTAGTCAACACCCAGCACCTACAACTACACATGATGGGCTGTTGTAGGATGTATATTAGCTTCAGTGTTATGAAAGAAGACTTGAGATGTAAAATTTTCGTGACAATGATAGCATTTATTTCTCATACAAAGTTCATTAGTAATACATATTTTATTGAACATATTAGTGTAAAACAAAGTTAAAGGGAATTGAACATGCAAAAAATGTATTATTTAATGTTATCGATAATGTAATCAATTACAAGATTGTTTGACACATAATAAATAGTCTAATTGTAGAATGTGTTGTAAAGCCACACTTAATATCCACACACACTAATAATATATATATATATATATATACATCCTGCCACATAATCAAGTAGAAAGCAGAAATACGACAGACATCGACTCATTGCTTACAAGTAACAGAGATTAACTCTCCAACTTTCCATTTCAAAATAACATCCTCACGAACAGTTAAAAATATTTTATTTTAGACTCATAATGGCTTAGCTGATTGTAATTGTATCTAATAAACTATGAGGAGTTAAAATAGACTCTAGATTAAAGTTTTAAAAGTCTGGGATATATTACTTTTCAGCTACAAGATTGTTTTCATTAGCCTCATTTCTTAATCTTTCACCTTTTACTTTTCATGCACAATGAACAAATCAAAAGCAAAAAAACTTGGAAAATTCCCTAGCACCTACTTCAATAAATGCACATGCAGAAAGAAGGAATGTAACTCTTATCTCAATTTTTACAGTGATTTTCATATTCTACATTTGCAAGAATTATTGGAAAAAAATACATACTTAATGAGAACAATAACATAAATATATAAAGAATTCCTGCAAACAGCTCTTAACAAATCGCTCAATCACTAAATCACACACTTAATTAATCATAGTATCTTCAAATAAATATTTCCATATTATTTATAACAATTATACTAGAAAAGTAAAACTGCAACAATTAATTTTGTAATCATAAAAATTTTCTGTCATGAATATTGAAATTTTTAAAATTTAGTTCTTAATATAACATCAACCACATTTTCATATTTTGAAGTTCATTTAAATATCGATATAGATAAAAATGATAAGTCATCGAATACGTTTACTGCGTGCGATGCTTGCTATAACTGATAACAATATTATCGAAAAAATTTAATTTCCAACTAAACTTTGCTTTGTATTAGTAGAAATACGATAATTTCTTGTTTGATCACTTGTTTACACGCTATAACTATACCGCAACCCATTCAACCGAAGAATTCTGACGCTAATTCTATCACATAACCGCCTTTTAGCAGTCTGGCTTCTGTAACACCACAAAATGGAAAAGGCAGCAGAAGCTAATTCTCTTGTGGAAACCACGGCTGAATCCGCCGCTTCGGGTTAAATGAATAATTCCCAGATTTGGGGAAATCTTATCATTTCGATAATGTGCTTATGCATGATTATAGCACGCGTGGTATTTTCTCCGGATGAATTAATATCTAGAAATTGGTTGCCATTAGTGACCGGGTTCTCACGGAATATCCTTGGGTTCTACTCTTAACTGTCACCGTAGTCACGATTCATTCGAATTTGTTTTTAGATTGAGTTCTCAATTAGGTATTTTGTTGTGAATTTTATTTTATCTTATACACACATAGAAATTCATTTAAAAATTTGAAGCTCTATAAGCCTAACAAAAATTAAAGAATATCTCTATTATCTTTAACAGACCAACTCCACTAGTTTTCGAAGGCGGTAACTATAGTGAAATGTGCATGGAAAATTCCGATTTAGAAAAATACCGATATTTTCTATTTCGTTAGATTAATTTAGCCAATAAATGAGTTCTTATGTACAGATCAGCAAAAAACGAATCCAATAAGGTATGAAGGGGTTGAAATTTGTTGGTAGTTACAAACCTATTAAATATTAAATTTGGGACTGTTTTCTTCCGCGTTCCAATGCATTTTCTACCGGGGTATATTGGTTGGAGGGCAACAGTGCCTTGGTTGGTTAGAGCGTCTTTTTCACTGCCGAAAAGTTGCTCGTTCGAATCCCAAATTAACCGAAGGTCTGTCGTGGTATTCACTAAAAGCGGTGATAGCAAGTTAAATACGTCGTGTTCGTAATGTTCAGAAAGTGAAATGATATTTTAGGTTAGCATATTGGGGTTCCTTTGGGAGTTGCCTGCCTCTAAATTACAAGGACATATATTACATGACATATACTCTCCCGCTTCACTCTAATTGGTAGAGGCCAACTCTGAGCTAGATACAGAGAAGGATGCTAAAGCAGCAATAACCGGGGTATATTGGAGAAGGCATAAGTACGCATTCTGTAATTGACAAAAATAATAATTTTCCTATAACTGGAAAAAAAATCTCGTTATCTTTTAAAAAATGTATTTATGGGAATGTAAAAAAAGGGAGATATACTTTTTTGTCAGTTTCTACTTAATTTAAATGTTTTATTGTGAAATTTTGAGTAAAGGGTTTGGTAATTATTTTAAGCCGTAATTAAAGCTAAATTGATCTCCTAGTAGAGATGTTTATGTAGCGTTGTAATCAATCCTTTATTATTGTGCAACAGTCCTTTAAAAACTCTTCCTCTTTAAATTTTCCACCACTCTTTATGATCCTGCATTTCATCTCGCTTTGAATAACATTATACTGATCTCAGTTAGTGTTATTTTTGATGAGATCAAAAATAACACTATCATCAAAAACCAGAAAGAGATTTTCTATCATTTATGAACACAAAAAATTTTGTGTATTCTCATGTAAAATTTCTAAATTTGACCTATTTGTTGAGCGCATTAACGAAGTTTTAAGCCTCTTTTTTTTCATGAGTCTAAGAGTATTTAAGAAAACAAATAGAATTTTTATAGATATCGTTAAAAAAAAGGACAAAATTATTTTATGAATTGTCAAAATTTAAGAAAAATGAAAAGAGTTTACAATCTTTACGAAATACGATTCTAAAAATTTTTATTGGACTAATATTACATCTTATTTCAAATATGGTACGGGAAGAGGAGATTTAACAACACAGAAATGTAATTCTTTACTGAATTTTTTTTTAAATTGCCATAACGGATTGCAATTGAGGGGTAATAAAACAGCACCGGATCCCATTTTCTTTCTACATTCTTTTGGGAATTTTTCCTTTTTTTTTTTTTTTTTTTTTTTTTGAATAACTATAAAATTTTTACAAATTTCATACAAGTATTGCTTTTTCATAAAATAAGGTATTTGTTTACGCATTGTACCACACACCGTTGATAGCAAATGTATTGAAATGCGGATGAAAATTTCCGAATTTCAATACTTAATAACTTTAGAACTAAATTAAATTTTCGATTATTTCAATTTATTTTTAGCTAATTTTTACGTGAAATTCGTGGTACTAAACATCATTTTCAGAAGCTGTGCAGTTAATTATTTTGTAAATTGTACCCGGAGTTATGCGTTAAACTGTAGAAAGCAATTTTTAAATAAAACTTCAGTCAGAAATAATTTATGCAATTCCTTAGATTTTTATTTATTATATATATTGTATACAAAAAATAAATGTGAATTCTGCTTTTGTTATCATTTCTATATGTTTGTCTTTACAGTTTATTGGTTATAATTTAAAATATACTTTACATTTTTATCTGTTAACTTGTCGAATTTCAGGTTTTCCGCTTAAGACAGAACTTTAGTCAGAAATAATTTTCTAAGGAATTCTTCGCATTTTTATTTGTTTCTGTATACCAAATAGGAAAAGGATCTAATGTAAGTTAATGTTTTAAAAGAAAATACTCTCCCAAAAAGGCGATATCCCTAAAATCTAGGTATATATTTTCCCCAGGTAAAATCTAAACTAAGTAAGCAGGTGATTAATCAGGTGTAAACTATAAATTCATTGAACCAGATTTTAATATGATTTGAATGGAATGCAACGAAGCGGGTACACTCAACCTGTATTCCAATATAAATTACCTTTTGGGACCTCGAAAATTTTGAAATTCTTGAGGTTGGGCATCATGAACTTATTGAAAAATTTGACCTTCACTTCATATTACCTTAAACGTTTAATCATTTCAGTTAAATTCAGGTTAGTTTTATAAATATGTAAAAGAAATATGAAACCAAAGGAGGAAAATTGTAAAGATAAAGTTGTAAATAATAATACAATAGAAAATATAGTATTAAAAAAACGCGGCATTTTTTTTTATTTTTATTAAATAAACTATGTTTATAAAAATGTCACATTTACAAGAAACATTTACATTAAACAATTCTGACTAACCGTACAGAATTGTTTTAAGTATGAATTTTAATTTGCCTGTTTATTTACTACATATTAAATGAATTTTTTCTAATATTTTATTTATAAAGAGATAGCAGTTTTGTGGAAAAAAATTAATTTTAAAATCTAAAACTTCTATTTTACGAACTTTAGATTTTGCGAATTATTTTATCGATCCCAACGAGTTCATAAAAACGAGCGTGTGTTGTAAACTAAATTAGTTTTCATCATAAGTAATTAGCAATAGTCTATTAAAGGCGATAATGTTAATAAATAATATAACATTAATGATTATAATAATAAAATTTTCCATTAACCCTTTCGGTACATTTGACGAGTGAGTCTCGTCATTTGCTTACTTCAATACAAGGTAGTCTTTAAATAATTTAGTACTCAAAGGGTTAAAAATGTTACAACTGAGCTCATACGCAAAATTTTAATCATGGGTTTGTAAAATGCTGAAAAACATTAAAACGTATTTTGAAATAGTGATATAAGAAGCCATTTTCCGAGAGTAACAAATATATGCGTGCCTATGCTACACGTACTTTAATGCCCTAAAGTATAATTTCAACATAAAATATGAGCGAAGACTCGCTAAAACGGATCTTTATGGATGCTCTAATGATTTTCTTATGAAGAGAATCATCTCTAAAGAAGTTCAAAGCTATATATGATCCGGGCTAATCTCTGACGTAATTAGTTCCGCGCCAAAACGTCCAGCAAAGGATCTAGCAGAATATCGAAAACAACAAAAAAATCGTAATAGTTTTTTTTATCTGATTTAAAAAAATTAGTTCCCTTTTCTTGTAAAATGCATAAAAAATACACAAATATAATTATTCAATAAATTTGCCTCGATTTTATTAATGCGTGATTTGACAAGGATTTAAAATGGTTGTCTTCGTTGTCTTTTATTTTTATTTATATCTGTTTGCGAACTGATGCAAGTCCTTAAAATTGTAAAGGATTAGTATTATTGATAAAATGTTTAACGAAGACAAGAAGCATGATAAATTTATTAAATTCACACTCATTTCCTTTCCTTCCATGTATAACAAAGATTAAATTGGTTATTTAAGGCTTTTATTTTATTTACAAAACGAATTTTAAATCTTTAAAAGTTTTAATCTCACTCTTTTTCTGTATTTGAATTTTAAAAAAATTTTTTCTTTCTACCGGGATTATTGAAGTTAGTTGCTTACATCAAACTTTTCCCTTTATTTTTTAAAAAAATAACCATTTTTTTTAATTTTTAAAAATAATTAATTTTTTTCTAAGACATTATCGATGGAAAAAGTAAAAGGAATTTATCATCTAAATTTTTGAATTGATTTTATCTTTATGTGATGTAGTAACGATTTAAATCGTTTGTCACTGTAATGCTTTATTTTTATTTATTTGTTAACAAAATAAAAATACTCTTTAAAAATATTTGAGAAATTTTTATAATTAATTTTTGTCTCAATTTAAAAATTTCTATCTGTAATAAGGTAAATCTACTTTCATCTCTTAATCCTTTGCTTTTGTTTATTTATTTAGATAATAAAACAAATTTTTAGAAGTTTTCAGAAAAATATTACGTTAACAAGTTTTTATCCGAATTGAATTATCTATCTCTCTTTACAAAATATTCAGTAAAGGTGAGAAAAAGAACTTACTCATACATTGCTTATAATTTTTTGCAATGATTATTGAAGTAATAAAAGTTTAGATCTATTATCATTTTTATTTTTATTTAAGTTAAAAACACTGCAATAATTTAAAATTATGTATATAAATTTTTTTTAAAAAAAAACTATCAACTAGTTTCAGCAAACTTATTAATCGAGAACATTGCGTAACAACATAAAGTTAATATCTTAACTTAGACAGAAACTTATGCAAGGTTTATAATAGATAGCGAATACAAGCATACTTTTCCGAATAAAAAAATTTCAAGTTCGAGTCCAACCCCAGTTCAGCGAAAGGAAATGACTCATGTGTTTTTTCTTTCCCCATGGATATCGATCAATGTAGATAGTTAAGAATTTTCCGAATTTTCATATCTACGAATATAAACCCCTATCTGTAAGTAACTCTATCTCAGAAGGCTATGTATGATAGATGTTCAAATGTGTGCTCTTAGCAATTAAAATTTTTTTCACGTATAATGGACAGACACATACAAGGAATGTTAGTATATACGACGTGATAGTGAAATTTTTTAAATTAGTGAGCCAAATAAACATATCGCAAGGCAGGAAACCTGAAAACTCCCAATAGATGTGCATGCAGAGTCCTGAATCGCAATTTCCGCGATTGTTTAACATTGAATCTAATCTAAGTTTTTCATTCCTCAATATTTTGATTCAGCAGTTCATACGTTTGAATCCCATTTCAAGTTTGGATCTTTGTAATGGCTCAGAATCTTTTTTAATTTTTAGATCCTGGTCTAATTAGCACTTAGAAACAAACAAATACAGTAAAAACTTATTGTTTTCAACTCACAGTGGCATGAAAGGTTAAAATTCGTTCCGATATTTTGCAACATCCACTGCATGCACCCAGGGAGGGGGAATCGAAACCATGAACTAATGAACTGAAAAGCAAAGCATTTATCATTCAGCGTCCAGCTAGACACCGGTGTTATTATATGCAAAGGAAATTTATTCATATAAATCATATTTTATTACTTATAACTTTATTACAAATTATTTTCTGATTTTTCCTTGATTATAGTAATTCTGCTGCAGTTGGAGTACAAGCATAAAAATAAACGTATAATATTAAACATTTTCATTTTTTGCTCGAAACTTATGAATTGCTATTATATATTCCTTTTCTTTTTTTGTACGCGATAGATTTATCGATACCAGTTATAAAATCCTACGCTTAATTATATTAAATTATAACAAATATTTTTTTTTAAATTAAAAATTTTTTTTTAAATTAAAAATTTTTTTTTATTAATTTTTACATTTTTTATAATTATTTCTTTATAAAAATGTAAATCAAAAATTAAAACCTAAAATTTACAACTATACATTTCCTAAATCAGATATAATTTGTAAAATACGCAAAAAATTAAATATTCAAAAAGTAACATAAGTTGTCTTACAGATAATGCATTGCTACATCAAACCAACAAAACTTTAACCAAATCAACAATGATTGATTAGAAAGTTAGTGGAAGAATAATCAGTTCTGTTCTTTATAAAGCGGAAACAATTTTGAATCTTCTAATTATTTAATATTATAAATTTATATTTTTATACGTAATCATGGCTTAAAACGTATTTACCTAAGCTGTATTCTTTATAAGGATAAAAAAAAAAAAAAAAAAAAAAAAAAAAAAAATAGGAAGATAAGCGTGTTTATAGAGGGTGATGCCTCCAAATTTAACTGTTGTTCTATTTAAATCAGACAATTATTTTTAACACTTTTTTAACACTGTCAAATTACAAATATAAATTTTTGATTTATTTTTTATAGCAGGAAAATACTTTACACTTTGTCAGCTTAAAAAAATGCGTGTTTATTATGTCATCATCAATCTTTTCACTTTCTTTTTTTACGTATATATTTAAATTTATGGTTAGAATAATGGCAAAAATGACAAAATATTCTAAGAATTAAATACCATATTGCGTGAAAGATTAAAAATAGAATTTACTTATAATTCATTTAAATTTATTTCAAAAGTGAAGTTTTTTTTAAATTTAATTAATGTATGTAAGTAGGTTTTGATTAAAAAGTCTCTTTCGAATATTAACATTTTTTAGAGCATTTAAATCTTATGCTATTTATGACAACCGATATTCCAAAGCGGGGTTACCCGTAATGGAAACAACCAAAACAAATTATGGAATAAACCTAACATAGGCAATTTACTTCGCAAGTCATTGTTTCTAATCGCTGCCAGATTTCCGTCTTGTTGCAAAAGAAAAATCTTAGTGTTCTCATTGATGAGTTTTAGTCAATTAAAATGTTAAATCTCTTTATATTCATTTTTGGCGTAACTGTATTTTATTTTCTGAATGCATATTTAAATACAATTCAAGTAAAATTATTAATTCTAAACAATCTAAAATGCAAACAATCAACAATCTCCTCAGCAGGCCACGGTAATACCTAACGTTCAAAAGGGTGTAAATTGTTAGTGTGGAGCTCTGAGTTAAATCATTTAAGCAGTTGAGCCTATAGCTCAATTGCTTAATTTGTGAGAAAATTTGTATGCTTTATTTCATACATTTTATGCATTCAATTTTTATAAGACATATGCATATACATATATTTTGACTTAACATAAAAAAAAAAATGCATCTTCTCAAAAAAAAAAAAACACCCCACTAAGGTTTTATTATAAGTAGAAATACAAATATTCTCATACTGATTGCTTCGACTTCTTTAGATCAAGAAATGTTCTTTTGACAAAGTTAACAAACGAAGGAAAAAAGTATTATTTTTCTTTTTAAGCTTCTAAAATAATCTATGAAAATTAACAATGATGCATTAGTTTAGAGCAGGGGTGAGCAACCTTTTTGATTAAAGGGCAGCATCAAATTTTAAAATTATTTGGCAGCTCAAAATTTTATTTTTAATAATATTCAAAAGTAAATATTTAGCAAGAAAGTTAAATTTCAAAAACATATTAACACCAAAAATACAAAACAGAGATTATTGTTTTTCATATCAGACTATTTTTTGGAAAAATGAATCAAACATAGAAAAACTGAAGCAAAAACCACTCGATATCTCCTTTCTACTAAATTATATAACACTTAAGCTTGGGTATTTGTAGTCTAATCGCATGTGTATTTGATAATATAGTATTGCTGTTATGAGATTTTTTGCATACTGTTAAGTAAAGTGTTTTTAATTCGAAAATTCTTCGGCGGCCGCACAAAATCGTCAATCGGGCCGCGGGTTGCTTACCAATGGCTTAGAGCACTTTTTAAAATTGCGACTCAAAAAATTAAAGAAAAATATCGTGAAGTTGCTCAACATGGAGTCATATTTTAGAAACAACGCTGATATACCACGCAGGCAACCACTGTAAAGTTGAAAAAAATGCCGATTCTTTTTTTGTTTGTTTTCTTCATTTTCAATGACGGATAACAAAGGGATGGATTAAATCAGTCTAATTCCAGTTCCTGAAGTTAATTACGAAGAATGCCGATAGATGAGAATTGTTTATTCCATCACAAACTAGTCCCACCCAACATTCATATTGTATATGCTACCAAGTACATATACGGCAAAGCTATAAACAGGATCATGTAGGTAGGGTTGGGTTTTTCGAAACAGTGATTTGCATTCAATCAGAATATTTAATACAACCCTGGAGGCTTTATGGACAAAAATATCTTGTTCTTCCTCTGAAAAAAAAATTGTTTTGTTTGATTAGTGTATTATACAATGTAGGTACACTGCTAGAATTCAGAAAGATGAAAATTCAAATATGTACCTTAAGTTTTATCTGCGGGTGTTAATAAAAGACTTAGATGATAATGATTTATATCTTGATGACAGAAATTTCAGTATTAGGCAATTAATCAACAATTAAAGAGAAAGAGCACTTGCATTATGTTAGCTCAATTACCTCTTCTTAATTACATTTTTCTCATATTTAAAAATTATTTTCAATGATTCAAGGATTGTTCAAGTTCTATACATTTTAATTGTTATTCCCAGAGACAAAAATAAATGCATACAAATTCAACTTTTTATCTTTGAGAAATTGAATGTTTCCAAAGTTTCCAGTTTTTCTGTCACAATGGAATCAATCTTCAGTTCATTCTGCGAGATTTTTCCCTATTATTAAATTTCACTTAAAAAAAAAAAAAAAAAAAAAAAAAAAAGAATAATCGTTTCGTGAATATAAAAAGTTTTCATGCTGTTTAAAATAAGTATTTCCCATACAAAATCCATAAAATTTTACAACTTTATTCTTTTTTTAATATTAAGTTCTAAATGTAATTGAAGAGTAAAATGCTTTTTTTGAAGTTCTAAATCAATTTATTGCTTTTAAAAGTGTGAGTTTAATAAACACGAATTCTAACAACAAAATTCAATAATGTCGAAAAATATTAATTTTTCCTTATTTTTCTCAATAGGACATTTTAGTAATTGTGTAATTTGGTTTCATATGAAAAAATATTTTCTCTTAAAAAAAATGATACCATATTAAATAAAAATGAGATTTTTAAATATATGTTTTATTTTATTTAATTTACTAGAAATTATATGCCTATTTTAATATTTCCTTAATTATTTCATCTTCTTTGTTTTCCATTTTTAAAACGAGCTGCAATACTAATCCATTTGAAGCGAGGATATATAAAATAGAGATGCCAATTTTGAAATCGAATTCTCTCTAGTTTATTTGGTAATTAGCTTTGTGTAATAGGTTTCGAATGGCCAGAAATTCCTAGCTCAATATTAAGTAATTCAAACGAATGTTATAAAAAATTTTTTTTAAATATATTCCTGTTTTATTCATTTATTTAATAATTTCATCTTCTTTTTCAAAGTTTTTTCATGATTTTGAATATTAACGAGAAGTATAAGTAATAGGAATGGGATGTTATTTTTCATTTATTTTAAATTTTTTGGTCCTCTTCATTCAATTGCGCATTTACAATTTTGGTAACCTAAAAAGGTTTAGCAATATAAAAATGATTCTCCGAAATAAATCGGTTCCCTTTTGTTCCCTGCAGATATTCTATTCAGTTCGTGACTCTTTCAAATTCTCTTAAATATCTTTAGCAATTGGTTTTATGTAATGGGTTCTGCATTACCAAATATTACCATTGTAATTGATTTGTTAAAAGTAATTGAAACGAATTTTATAAAATTGTGTAAGTTAATCATTACGAAGTTTATATTCCAAAACATTTCTGCCCTTTAAAATAAATGCATTTTGTCATGTTTATTTAAATTTATGAAATAAAAATTAATCTCCAATTAATTAGTTATTATTATCATTTTTATCTAAACAAAATACATCTAAGACTCATTGAATTTATTCAAAAATAATCAAAAGAAAGACACTTTTTAATGAAAATTCTAGCCTTTTTACTTTTTATTGAATACTTAAATGAAAAGAATACAAACATAAAATTATTATCTCAATGCTACTTGATAAATTTTACATTTTATTTTCCCTGACTGTTCATTAGAAATTGCTTTTCTCTTGTTTTTGTTTTGATTTTTAAGAAATAAATATGCTGAACTTAAAAAATCTAATTACAAAAACTATATTAAAAGTTTAACTAAAAGTATTAATTATTATAATATAATAAAATTATTATAATTTTATTATATTATAATAATTTAAAGACTAAGCAATTTTGATTATATTTTTCAAAATCATCTGCTTAACATTTTAAAGATCATTGTATAAGATATGTGAAACTAGTTGTTACACATAAATTACATACATTCTTTAAATTAGCGGTGCCATCTGGTGGCTCATATATATTCTGATTTCAGACTTATCAATTGAAATAAAAAATTATTAAGTATGAAGAATTGAATTATTTTACAATAAATTTATTTGTTTTATAAAGGTAAAAATGTCTTTGACATATTTAGAAATATTAGGAAAATTTTTGAGAATGTAAAAAAGGGTCGAAAAATTATCTCAAAAAAGCAATTCGAATTTATAGCTAATTACGAAAATTTAATCATGTTTATACAAATTAAATTTCACGTTTTTCTTTTATTCAAGAATAAAATTATCAATATATTTTAAAAATATTTTGTGAAATATTTATACACATATAATAAATATACACAGTATGAATAATAAATATATGAAATAATTCTGAGTTTGAATGTGCTGCTCGTGTATTGAAAATCCTTATGATAAACAAAATGTGAAATTTCATAATAAAAGAAATAAGCAGTAAAGTATTTGTAAGAAGTATTTGCACACAAAGTTAAATTTAGAAATCATAATATTTTCCATTAAAATGTAAAACTAATTAAATGACGTATGCAATACGATTAAAATAAAAAAATAAAATAAAACATTGCATCTGTAATTTTAAATAATTTTAATGCATATAAAATTCCTTACTTGAATCAATTTTAAAAGAATAATTTCAGCGAGAATCCATCTTGGCGAGAAAAAAAGTCGCTAAATTTCCGATTTGGAGGGTTATCAAAGTAGTTCCGTATTTTGTTTGAGAAAGATGAATTAGCGGTAAAATATTAGTCTCCTAAGCAATTTAGGCGAGATTTCCAATTTTCTCGCCAAGCAATCAAATAAAAATAAATTACTATCAAATGCTTCAAGGGTTACTAGCACACAACAAAAAATTCACGTATGTTCACTATCACGTTATATCATAAAACGCAAGCTACGTCGTACAAAAACAAGAAAACATACCAACGCAGTAAACCAATTTGGCGCATTTTATCGCCACACTGGCACTTAGGAATTAACCGAATTAGCTTTTGTAAATATAATAACATTTTCTTTAGGAATTAACTGATACAGAGAAATCCAACAGTTTAATTTTATTTGCTTATTTTTTAATTGTTGTCATATTTGCAAGATAAAAGTTTTCAGTTGTAAATTACTATTGCCAGTTATATCTTGCAAACATAATAGATAATTTTCGTCTTAATTAAATAATCCCCATCTTCCATACACGAAAATGTCTTTTTCTGCAAAGCTGTTGTATCAATACTGCAACAATTACTCATAGTTTGAGGTTGCAAGAGTGAGATTTATTGACTGAATTGATTTGAGATTTGTTGACGAAAGTCCTGACTGAAACATCTCGGCAGGCAGAAGAGAGTGTCATCTCAGATGGCGGACCAGCCTGTGACTCATTATAACGAAATGTTTGATGTTAGTGGAATTTAATCCCCAAGGTGTTTGTTAACGTCTCAAATATCTTACCATTGTGCATCCATATTCGCCCTATTTGTCTAATTTAGAATTACTAATAGTATTTATTTACATTTCCCAAATATCTTTCTAATTTTCCATTAAATATCAAGCAATGAAAGATCTATAAATATGAAAATCTTATCAGTTTGTTTATATTTTTTTAAAAAATTGCAATAATGGAGAAAAACAAGCATTTTTTTAAATCATTAAGATCCGTTGAAACGTGGCTTGATTTTTACAAAATTCAATAATTGTTGATCACACATCAAATTTTGAATATATATTTAAGTTTTCAATTATAAATAATTCTTTCTGTTGCATGTTATTTTATTTATTTTTGATGAATTTTCATTAACATGAAAAGTTTCATTTTATAATTTTTTGTCAAAACTGTATTCATAGAAAATTTGATCAAAATAAATTTTATAACTGATTACAAATTTACAAATACTTGCCCATATACTTTTAATTATATTTTATATGATAACATTAGGTTTTTAACCAAACAAAAGTTTTTTTAAAATTTAGAGTCAAAAGTCTGTCAAAAGGTTATGAAAAAAGCAAATTTAAACTAAAATTGATTAATTTGCGGAATAAAAATATCTAACTAAGTTTCTGCTGAACTTACAAATAGCTTGGACCAAAAGAATCACTTTTAAATGAAGCAAAAATTATAATCTAAATATTAATTTGTATTTCAACATGCAGGAATAAAATAAAAAAATATTTAATATTCTGAATAAATTTAAAAGCATAGTTCGAACAAAAAGCATCACTTATTCTTAAGTTCTGCTTGATGGCCAAAATATATAGTAAAAAAATTTAAAATATGTTTTAAATTTTTACAAAACGTTTATGCTTTTTAAGGTTGTCAAATGTCTACTCTCATCAGAATAATCATTTTAATTAAATTTTGCGATACAAAATATTTTGAATACAAAGAAAAAAGATCACAATATTTACTCATTAAAGTAGTCAGATAATAAAGCTATTTCTAATTGAAAATCAACAAAGGTGGAGAGTTGGAAATCACTCAGTTACTTACCCTGACTGACGTGTAAGCAGGAAACAGAATCACAAGACCTAATTTTCCTGATTCAAATGTAGCTAGGAAACTGAACCATTACATCATTATTTTAGATGAATTGATTTTCTTTTGCTTAAATGCATGTACATGTGCCAAAGTATAAAAAACCTGAACATTTATTAATTCATAACTAACTCACTCTCGTAAGTTGATTGCAGGAAGAAATATTTATCGACCAGGTGACAATTTTAGGTATTGATTGCGATAACGTGTCTCAGTAATGCACTATGCAAATATTCTGCATATTTTTTTCTTATAATATTGTATATATTTTATACAAATGTTTCCATAGTTTACAAAGATTAATTTTCTTCTAAAAATTACTCCTGCCCTCATCTTTTCAGACATAAGGCGTCTTGCATTCCAGTACAATATCGGAGTATCTCCAGAAGCGAGAGGAAGTCATCACTGGAACGATTGTCAAAAAGGGAAGGACAATTAAAGAAATCCTCTCCAGTCATAAGCAAGGTGTCATGGAGCACATAAAGAAATAAAGAGACCAGATTAATTTTATATAAATTGGTCTGCAAATAGTCATATCCAGTAGTTATTTTACAACAAGCAATACCCCTGTCCTAGGAAGGGAAGAAAAACGAGAGCACTGCTGGACATCCAGAAGGTAAGTTCAGGATTTTCCATCAGCCAAGTTCCTAAGAGTAAAAACTGTCCCATGTATAGTTTTACTCTCAAGAAGTCTCCTACTATTTGAAAGAGGAACTGTGTGGGAAGGTGGATGTAAAGCTGAAGATTAATTTGTCACTTATTAATTAATTTTTTTTTAATTCTACAGCCTTGTATTCTCTCTCAAAATATTTTTTTATTAATAAAGTTTAAAAACTACTTATTATTTACAAATTTCTTTTTATAGAAATAAATACTGGAAATTTTACTTCTTCAGGACACACGTAATTAATATATGAAGAAGGAATGTTGAAAAATCGAAATAAAACAAGCAAAATTGCAATCCGAACTGACACCAACAAACGTAATGATACTATACTGACAATTACAAATACACGTTTATATAATAATTATAAATTATATTCAATTATTTTAAAAAAGAAAATGATCAACAAAAAATATCGAAAATTATTTATTTGGTACTAGATTTTAAAATATAATAAATTAAAATGCTTAAATATAGTTTCCCCAAACGTTTTGGAAGAGATACTTTCTTTATTGCTTAGGAAAATATCTCCTTATGACTTTCACTATAGATCCAAATTTCTTGTGGATATCATCAATAATAAATATAAAGTGAAAGTAAAATCTCTATTAACTTTTAATAATGTAAATTATATTAAAAATGCTTAATTGGAAAATTTTTATTAAAACTTCACATTCTTCAAAATATATTAGCCATTTTATTAACTTGATTTTTAATTCAATGCATGTGGATGCTTCAAATTTTAAGAGAGAAAGAATTCATGGAATATTTGATTCAAAAAAATTCATTTGACATCTGTAATCATCAAGAAAACGCATTTTCTCCTTGAACTTTGCTTGAAAATAAGCAAAACTGTATAAATATACGAAGATAAAATATTAAAAGTTTAAATTGGACAAATCTATAAAAAAAAACAAAACAATATAGTTTTATGTGAGAATTTTGTAATAATGAAATTTGATCTATTTAAAGATCTTTGTACATATAAAGTGTGGCATGTAAAACATAAAATTTCGTAATATTATATAATATTGTGTTTTTTACAAATATTTTTTTATATTCGTACATTACATTTTGGGCAACAAATATCCCTTTGTTTAAGGACCATATATTCTTTGAGAAGACAATGAACAGTAAATTAGGAATCCTAGAGGAGTTTTATTAAAACATTCCAAAATGAGAATGTTTTAATCTTCTAGGATTATGTAACTTTCAGCAGGATGGTTCAATATGCCACTGATCAAATCATGATTGTTCCATATGCAGGAGGTGTTTACACTTGAGAAGATGAACAGGAAGGCTTGTGGTCTCATTGGTCACTTTATTTACCATTTGTAATTTTTACTTTTGTGGACTATTAAAGGGAAGTGTATAGAAAACAAATCTACACACAATTGATGAACTCAAGATCAGGATGTCATCAATAGTATGCCAACACAAGAACTGGCAAGAATGTATATAAATCTACAAAATCTCATTAAGAGTACTCACATATTTAGTAAAATGAGTTGAGGACACTTTCAGCACAGACAGTGAAGGGGAGTATTCAAATGTAATAAATTACGTTTTATGCTTTGAACTTACGGGCATGTTCTAAGAACCCCATTTTGTAGAATAAAAATATTAAGAATTATATATTTTAATGATAAAATTGAATTATGCTGTTAATACAATTTAGTAAGCAGAAATTTGAGAGCTCGGGTCACTGTCCATATACATGACATATTATTCTGTATAATACTGTTGTAGCTCGCAAAAAAAAGGGTTAAAAACTGAGAATAAATCACTTCAGACTTTAAATATAGCTAAGGTTTGAACAATATTGATAATATTGAACAAAATCAAATTGGTGGCCGTTGTTGTCAATGTCTTTGGCTCTATATAATCTTCACTAACTTGGACTTGTCAACTACAACAACATTTGAACAATATTATTCTATGCAGTGTTAGCATCACACGATTTTCGAAATCAGTCGATGAATGAATTGAAATATCGATTACTGTTTATACCTTTCCACTGGAAATCTAGTTTGTTATAATTAAATTAGAAATTGAAATAACAAAATCAGGTCAATATAGGTTGTCAACGTTAAATAAAATTTCTAATTAAATAAGCATGATTAATATTCGTTTGAGTAAATGAGCATTAGTTGTGAAATATTGGACCCTTTCGAAACTCATAAATTATGAAGGAGTAAATTTTAAACTGCTACTGTAATGTTTAAAAACACTAACACTAGGAATGGGACGTAGTTACTTTTTTTATACCTAGTTAGTACTGACTACAGTTACTTTAAAAGTAACAAGTAGTTTATCGATTACATTTTATACTTGTTATCTTTTGTAAAGACATTGATTTATTTGTATTTTTATGTAGTATATAAACCAGATTTTTCTGAAATGAAAATTGCTTTGATTCGCATATCTTGTTTTAATTTTAAGAATCTTAAGCAATTTATGGATAATAAAGTAGCTTTTCAATTAAAACTGTTTTAGTAGTATTTAAGTAGATATGATCATTCTACATTAGGATAAATTTTATAGTTGCATAAAAGTTCATTAAATATAAAAAAAATACAAATAAGTTTTCCCAAAAATCTAAATTTTATAATGTTTTAAGTATAATAAGGAGTAAGGAAATCATTAATACAAAATGGAGCAACAAAAATACATTTTATTTAAGTTATGTCCTAATGCAAAAAAACATACATGACAGTAAAACATTATTGTATAAATAAAAATAAAAACTAAACTTAAACAATTTATTTTTCATTTTGAAATAACAAACCAAAATGAATAAATACTTTTATTATGTTTAAATTAGAATTTTCATTAAATAAATAATAATTAAATGTATTGTTAAAAAAAAAGAAGAAATTTTTTTCCCAAAAGTTTAAATTATAATAATTGTAATAATAAATAATAATATTTGTAGAAAAATATAGTGAAAATAAACAATGGCATAATAAAAAAATACACTGGGAGTATGCAAATGGATTTAATTTAAACGTTTAATTTTTTTATTTAAGAAACATAAAAGCCAAAATAAAATGCATTTGTATTTAATACGTTTCAAATAAATTTGTTCATTTTACATCAAAATACTTTTATAATAAAAATTCATTGTATGAAATTTCATTCAACTATTCAATGTAAATTAATTTAATATAGAATAAACATATTTATTTAAGACTTAATAATAGACGACATTAGTTGTGACGTCATATTGTTTCCAAATATTTGCTGTTAAGCGTCATTTATCATTGAAACTGCCATAGACTTAGGTGATAGATTTTTAAATTGTTATTTTTGAAATTGATATTCATTATTTAAGGATAACGTGTTTGTTAAAACTTTTAACCTTTTGTTTGCTTAACCTTTGATTCTCGCCAAATTGTAGTCACAGTTAATCACCAAACTGGGCTTATTTCTAATCGTATTCTGGTTGCAACAGAGCAATTTATTGTTCTGTGCCAACAAAAATCACCAATAAAATCGATAGCCAAACAAAAATCTCCAAGTTTGTCAAGTAGGCACTCTTAAATACAATATTAAACAAATGTTTACATTGTATTTGTTTGGAAACAGTTGAGGATATGACGTCACACTAATGTCGTCAATTATTAAAAAATACAGAGCAATTTTGCTTGCAAAACTCTTAACTGTATAGTTATATTTTAATGCAAAATATTGAAATAAAAACAATGGGTGAATTAAAAAAATATCCATATTTACATAAAACCATAATTAAAATAAATTAATATTTCATATGATGAAGAAAGTTTTTTAATTAAATATATTACAATTTATTTTGCTATCAGTAAATATTTTTACAAGATATCAAAAAGTGGATTATTTATGGGGATAATTTTCATTAATTCATTCTCAGAATGTTTTTTTTTTCCTTCTCAGAATAGCGATTTATGTATTTATATAACTACATGATTTTTAATGGCAAGAAATAATTTTGAAAAGAAAAAAAAATGAAGTAATATTTGTTAATGAAAAAAATATAAATTACTTTTGAAAGTATAAAATTATCTTTGATATTGAAATATCGTACAAAAAATTAAATTAATTAATTTTTTCAACTTAATTGAGTAATTTGGGGGAAAGTACGTTCAAGGCTTCCTTTTATTTAGAAGGTTTTGGTACGCTCTTATTACAAAGTAATCAGCGAGTACGTGCTCCTTTCTTTGTAACAACTGATTACTTTGTAACAACTACGTATTCTCTCAGACACATTGGATTCTCTGTAGTCATCTTGAAAATACTCGAACCCGCCCTAACTTTATTTCAGGAAGTAACGAGTATTTAGAAAAAAAAAATTACTGATTACAGGTTGATACATTAAAATACCGATTACAGATATTTTTTCCCCATTCCTACAGTCACGTGACGTTACGCTAAGTTTACAATTTCAACTCACGTTGGGAGTGTATTAGGTATTTTCCCACGTGGATTTTTTTAGAAAATTCTTGATATTTCTCTATATAATTGAATAAAATGTCTGCCAGTGAATCTGAAATCGACGAACCATCTGCCCATGTTGCTTCCTTGAAACGTCTTAAAACTAAAGATCCAGATTTTTATGAATTTTTGAAAGAAAACGATCAAGATCTTCTAAATTTCGAAGAAGCACTTGATGAAGATGAAAGTGAGGAAGAGCAAAATACAGAAGAAGATGACAACTCTACAGAAGTTATTTCAAGTCCAAAGTTAGAATATATTAAGACTGAAATTACACATTCTCCTACTGTGAAGGTATGCAAGGCATTAATTTCTGCATTTAGGTCTGCTGTTCAACAAGCTGATGGTTTTAACGATAAAGCTGATTTGAAGAATAGTAATTTGTTCAATAATATAATTAAATTGTGCATTATCGAATTAGTACCAGCTGTTTATAAGGTATTGAAATTGCCTAGTGATTGTAAAAAGTTGGATTCTACCAAGTCTAAAGTGTGGAAAAAATTACATACAGCTTTGAAGTCCTATTTATCAGATATGCTAAAATTACTTTCTATCATGAAAGATCCTTCGCTTCTTACCTTACTTTTGAAGCATACTGTGCATTTAGTACCTTTTTATTCAGCTTTTATCAAACTGTCTAGAAATCTTGTGAAAAAAATGATAACATTTTGGTGTAGTGAAGAAGAAACCATAAGAGTTTTGAGTTTAATTATAATTGTACGGACGATAAAAACATTTTCTAAGGAGTATCTGAATCAAGTTTTAAAAGAGATGTATTTTGCATACATCAAGAATACAAAGTTTACTTCTATAATGACATGGCCACTGATAAATTTCATGAAAAGATCTTTAACCGAAGTTTATGCGCTGAATATTGAGCTCGCTTATGAACATGGCTTTATTTATATTCGCCAATTAAGCATTCACCTGAGAAATGCTATGACTACAAAGAAGAAAGAATCATTTCAGACTGTTTACAACTGGCAGTACACCCATTGCCTTTTGTTCTGGTCTCACCTTTTGTGCCGTTTATATGAGCACGATGCCTTAAAGTCTCTTATTTACCCCCTGGTTCAGACTACCATTGGAACCATTAATTTAATTCCGACAGCAAAATATGTTCCATTAAGATTTCACCTCATTAAAAATCTAATATTCATTTCGGAATCAACGGGCACATTCATTCCAGTTTTACCTTTTATATTAGAAGTTTTAAAGATTGTAGATTTTAACAAAAAATCAAATTTTAGCATCAAACCTGTAGACTTTTCATGTGCCTTGAAAGTTACCAAGTCTCAGTTACTGGAGGCTGGGTTCAAAGACAGTTGCTTGAATACAGTATGTTGTTTATTGCTTGACTATTTAAAAATTTATTCTCACACTGTAGGATTTCCAGAACTTGCTTTACCTGTCGTTCTTCATATTAAAGATTTTACAAAACAATGTAGAGTACCTAAATACAATCAGCAACTGAAAGCAGTACTGATGAAAGTAGAAGAAAATACCTTGTTTATTTCCAAAAAACGAAAAGTAGTTTCTTTTCAGATTAATGATACTAATGAAATAAAGAAATGGGAAAATAATATTTCAAGCCAAGGCACACCTTTATCACGTCAAATTCAAGAGGAAAAACACGATGAAGAAATGCCAGTGAAAAAGAAAAAAAAGCACTCTAAATAATTTTCAATCATTAGTATTGTTAAATTAATTAAAGACCAGTGTTATATTTTCAATTTAAGTATTTCTTACTTTGTTTTTATCATTAATGAAAATTTAAATTCATTATATAACATGCATTAAAAAGTTAAACAATTATTGAAAACTATGTTTCGTCACCTGAATTTTAAATTTGATTAATTGATTACAATCAAATTAAGTTTTGAAATCTATATGAATTATAATATATATATATACTTATATTTCTTTAATTTAACTTGCCTAATTTTCAATTTATCTAATTTTTCAGTTGGAACATTTAAGGGATAAGTTGTTATAAGTATTCTGTCCTTAATATGGATCTTGATTTGAACATAAGGAGTATTTTTATTTTAATATATTTCTTTTTTTCAAAGTTTTATTGTTTTAAGCTTTATGAAACTGCATTAAATTTTGCTGAGGCATTTCACAGAATTTTATAATTTTTAAACTTGTTTTGTAGTTGAAATGTGAAGTTAAATTACTTTGCTACATCTCTAATAGAAAGTGATATATAAATATTTATTAAAAACGTGCCTTTTAACAAAAGTTTTTGAATATAAAGCAAGGTGACTTTTAATTGAAAGCAATAAAAGGCTGCTAACTTAAACATTGACGTCATATAGAGTAAATTTTTTTTTTCATGCCGAAGAAATATGTATAATATATTTAATGAAGAAAATTTTGAGATATTGTTGAATGTATGTATAAATATATATAGTTAAATTTTACAGAGAAAATCTTTTTATAGTTATATCTCATTTGTTGTTTAGTTAAAAATTAAATGCTCCTTTTTCATCAGAAAAGTAATAGCTATTGAGTATTCTGAAAAATTTTAGTGTAATATAATGGTTAAAAAATAAATGTATTATAGATTATTATAACAAAGTATAATATTGATTGATGAAAATTTAAATTAGACTATAATTAAATATATGTAAATTTCTTTTTTGGGAAAAAAAAATCATCTTTACTATTGCATTATGCAAAGTAAATACTATTACTAAAATACTATAATAGTATAATAATACTATAGTAAAATATATACTATTTTTATTGCTTTATCCACCATAAAAAAATAATGCACTTATGTTTTTTTTTTTTTTTTAAAGTTATTTACAATATAACAATTAGATTATCATTTTTAAAATATTTCTTTAATTATGGATGAACAGAATAATTACAATCTTGATTTAAGAAAGCAAGATTTATTATAAAGCATTTTGATTTCAAGGTCATAACTTATTGTAAATAAAAGTAACTTTGTAAAAGTTTACTGTATCAGTTGCGACATTGTACCTTTGACGACTTTTTCAAAATTTAGTCAAAAAGTCTTGCAATTTTGCACAAGCAAGATCTAAAAAAAGTATTGCTTGAGCAAAAAAAAAAAAGGGGGTTGCCAGAAAATGTTATTTATCGCTAAATGTGGAAAAATTGTATCTAGGGTGACCATACAATAAATCTGATCCAGCAACTTTTTTGGAATACATTATTGCATACCAATCTAAGATTTAAAGGCATATTTTAATAGAACTTGTGAAAGTAAATTTACTAATAAAATATAAAGAAAAAACAAAAAATATTAAAGAATTTGTACTCAAAATATATTAAAAGAATCTACATTTATTTTACATTCTGTAAACATTTCTATTCTTAAAATAATTTACCCAAAATTCATTACTTTCTGTTTATTTTTTATTTTGAAAAATCTTTTATTTACATGTTCATTACTGCTAAATTTTGTTATAATTCTGAACCAGTCATGTGAATGTTAGCCTTTATATTGGTTACTACAATTTTATATTGATCAATTTAAAATCATTTAGAAACACAAGATAATTATGTTTATGAGGAATTGCATGAAGTTATATTACCATATATTTATAAAAAATTGCTTTTTTGCAATTACCTTAATCAAACAAATGTGGATGAAGAATGAAGTGCTTTAAAACATAGTATTATAAAATTAAAATTTCCCTGTCTGTTTTAAAGAGTATTAAATCAGAAATCACTTGAGTTTCTCATTTATTTTTTTACTAAAACTTAGTTGTCAAATTTTTTTAGTAGTATTATTTCAAGAATCCTAATTTGCTGTTAAAAATAAGATTTTTAGTTCTTAATAGTTTGTTGTATTATTTCTTTACTGCTAATAAAATTTTTTGTGCAGAATAATAAATGAAAGAAAAGCAAATTCTTCAAATTTTCCAATTTGTGAAATCTTAAAAACGCACACACACATTCACTTTAGATTCCATTATTTATGTAGTCTAATTATAATTTCAAATACAAAATGAGCGATTTTCCTTTATGCTAAATTTTGTTATTTTAAAAGATCTATAGTTTTTGTAAAGGACTGACATTTTTATTATCCATAATTTATTTACTCCAGCTTTCATCTCTTTAAAAATTTACAATTATCAGGTTAATGAAGTAACATTGGTTACTGTAGCTGCTGTGGAATTGAAATAAAATTTAATTGTTTTCTTTTTAACTTAAAAGGAAAATGTTTTTCTTTTCTCCATTTACTTGAACAATAACTTGTAACAAAAAATTTTTAAGTGATGCATTTTTTATTTACAAATCCTTTTTAAGTAATATAGGTCAGATTACAGTTATTATATAATTAAAATATATATAAAATATTTTAATTAAATCCAGCACAAGTCTCAGAAACTTTATTCAAAGTAAGATTTTGAACATTTAGATATAGGTACATATTTGAAATGGTGCTTTCTTATAAGGTGGTTGTGGAGTGAAACATATGATGCTAACACAAGTTATTTTTAAATTTAATTTGAAGTTATTTGGAAAAATTATTCCTTTAAACTATAACTTGTATATTAGTTATAGTTTAAAGGTTATTATGGAAGAAATAAGTGTCACTACATAGAAGTGTGTGAATTTTATATTATTTAATTAAAACTTTGTATTTTAGATAAAATATTTGGAAATAAATGTAGGTAGGAAAAATATATTGAGCCAGGAAAGGTTGACTCAGGCTTTCATTCCTTCAGATGGTCGATGAAACTGAGTACCAAGCATGTTTGGGAAGTAAATGCTGAGGGATTTGCATTAGGCTGACCACCTAATCTTCACATCTCAGAGCCTTCAGTCAAGAAAACAGATATGGGCACTATAGGCTTTGGCCTCCTGCTGGGTTGTCGTGCCACAGAGTTTAGAAAAAATATAAGACTGACATTATTATTGTAGTATCAAGTAATTTTTTTTTTTATCAGAAACTATAAAATCAAAAGGTAGAAAATAAGGATTTTTAATGTATGATTCAGTGATGATAATATAACACTGAAAATACATTCAAAGTTTACATAGTTAAGTAAAAAATTCAATTCTGGAAGACATACTTCAAACTTCTGATTTAAAAGCCTAAACATCTGGGTTGCTCTAAATAAGTTAATTTAAACTAATACCAAATACTACAATGTTACTTGAATTGGATATTATTTATTCATATTAATTACTCAGTATGAATATTCATTTCAGATATTTTATGCTACAGCAAATGAATGAGCAAAAAGTTTGATCTTAGCATTTACTTTTGAAAGGTATATTCATGTAATTTAAAAAAATTTTTTTTTTAATAAAACAAGATTCTTTTGAGGCAATATTATTTGTTAAAATTGCCTGCACATGTACATTAATTTTAGGAATCTAAAAAGTATTCACCTCAGATGTTATTTGATATACATTTTTTGGCATTGAGAGATTACATTAAATATATCCATTCATACTTTGATTTTTTGTTATGAGAATTATTTTAAAGTATTTTCATTAACTATTTTAAATTTAATGTTTTCATAATTTGACATAATCTAAAGTTAAAATTTTTAAATAATGTTCTTTACATATATGTATTTTTTGTGAGTTGTAGATCGTTTGAAATATACCTATTCATATTTAGATAGTTGGTTATATAATTTTAGTAAAAACTATTTTAAAATCTATTACACACCATTCTAATACATTGATGTGCACTCTTATTTAGTTAACTGGAATGGAATTTTGGTAGGGAACACAGCAATAGCCCTATCCAGCTAAACCAAAAATCTATGAATTTTTATTCTCATTTAACATTTTTATTTAAATTGTGTGTGTCATAATTTTATTGCAATTGAAGTGAAAAAAAAAAGTGGTCAGATGCATTATTTTATTTTTATATATTTGGAGTTGGTGTTTGAAAGTTTTTTCAATACCTGTCATGCATGGGTATGGCACACTATCCTTGAAAAATTTCCCCAAAAGGCATGCAATGAATGTTTGAATGCTGTTGTTTTATAGAGAAATGTTACTAAAGAGCTGAAAGTTGTTTTACTTTCAGCTCTTTAGATTGTGCTGTGTAGTGTCCAATGGAGTGATAAGAAATTTTTTAAGAAATGTATTTTTATTTTTCAAATTTTCTGTTTTTTAATCACTAAATATTTTAGTTAACTGAAAAAGTCATTGCACTAAGTTTGTGTTGAAGAAAAGAAATACACAACCAATGATTTCATATTTCCTTTGTCTACTAGAAAAGGGTCTCAAAACTGAGGAAAAAAAGCCCGTGAATGATCATTATTTCTGCCATTTCAAGTTTTTAAATTTCTATACAGATCACATAATTTGAAGGGGGAAAAAAACACATTGTAGATAGATAAGACATTTAAAATTACCACCAGAAGCTAACAGGGGTCGGAGTACAGAATTTTTTTTTTCAGGACACTATTTTCAAGAAATATCAGGACATTTTTCAGGACATATTTCAATAATTAAAGAAAAACAATGTTACTTTTACTTATTAATTTCTGTTTTATGCATAAAACACATTTTAGAAAGGAATAAACTATTTAATAAATTCTGAGTTTTTTAATTTTTAATACAACAATATGAAAAATAATACTGAAATTTAAACTTTTTATACTGAACATTTTCTGAAAATTAATAAGTTACATGATAAATGCTTTAAATTAACAGTTAATTTATGTATCATTGAATAATGTTCATTTTGAACTGGATGCATTAGCATTTAATTCCAATTATTTAATTTGCACTTTTTTAATACTTTTTTAATAATTTGCACTTTTTTAATTTATCATTCAGCAGCAGACAGCATCATTTGTCCAACTTTCACATCACTCATATTATCATCACTGATAGCACATGCTATTTTTTTAGTTGCATCATCCAAAAGTTTTTGAGATACACACTGATTATCAAGCAAATTTTTCTTTTTTTCCTCAAGTTCATTAATTTTTTTCTAATAGGTGCGATTGTTTAAACTTTTTTTTCACTAGTAACTTCTACATCTTCCTCATCCTTTCTTTTCTTCTCTAATTGTGTTACATCTTTTGATTTTTCCATATATCATGCATATTCTGCATGAGATTTCTGAATATAATGCATCATTTCTTTGGTATATGGAATGGAGGAAACAGAATTGCCATGCATTCGAATAACATCATGACAAATCCGTAAACTTTGAACGGTTAATTCCGATAAAGAAGCTCTCTCCTTTGTCACAACAGAATTGTTAGTTGAAAACCCTCTTTCTGGTTGGGAATTTACATTCAATAACGACAGACATGCTTCAACCACTCTAGAAAGAGTAGGATATTTTATATAACCACCAGCATCTTTTATATTGAAAACCGCATTCCGATATTTACAGATATTTTGATCATTCACAATCAAAGTCACATCTTCACACATGTCAAGAATCCACTCTTCATTCATCTTATCAAAATCTGAAGAAGGTTTATTCACATGAGGAATATGTTGAATTAATCTGCTACATGAACTCCTAGACTCTTCCTTTTTTCTATTATAAGGAGACAAACACTGGAGATCTTTGAGTAAAGGATTTGTTATAGGAAGTTTTTGAAGCAAATGCTTTGAAGTTGCTATGTAGCAGCTTCTAATAATTTGTAGAAATGTTGTTTTATCAGTAAGTTCTTCCAGCATTACTTTTGCACCATGACCTACTTCAATCTTGTTTAAATTTAACTAATTTTTTCCTGAATCAACATTAATTTGTAGCAACTTTACTCCATTTTTTTCACAGATTTCTTCTGGGTTTAAAAATTTAAACATAATACTGCGAACAAGTTCATTTAACTTACTGTACATCACATGTACTAAAGGTTCGACTTTTTGCATTAGAAGTAAATAAGGTTCAAAAGTTTTACAAAAAAATGAAACAAAGTGCAGATAAGCCAGAGTCTTAGGGTCTTTCAAATGTTTTATAATCCGAAGATGTCTATCAGAAAGAGGAGATTTCGACTCTTTAGGTATTTTAACAATGAAATATTCCTTTAGAACATCATATTGCTCAACAATTCTCTCACAAACTGAGCCCAAAGTTAACCAACGGCTCTCAACATGACGAAGGAAACTATGTCTAGCTAAAGTTTCTTTCAGTATTTCTAACTGTAAGGAATGATAATCTTCCCTTTTTGCAGGAGATAGCTTGGAAAATTGATGAATATCTATAGCAAATCCATCAATATTACAATCAATTTTATCAATACCCTTACACAGTGCTCCATGGATTATGAGTAAGCAACATGTACCCAAATCAATTAGTACTGGTAAACTTTGCTTACTCAGTTCACTATTCATTTGCTTTCAAACAGCTAAATTAACTCTTGGTCCATCCATTGACAACTGCATTAATTTTTCTAAATTTAAACCATTATTTTGAATAAAACTTAATAAAATTTTTACAATTTTATTGGCTTCAGCATGTTCTAAAAAATGTGATTCGAGGTGACAAATGACATTTTTACCATGTTTATCAGACCAATATGAGATGTAAATATCCAACTGTTTCTTTATTTATTTTGTAGTAGTTTCATAGAAAAGTAAAACAAAATATGAAGTGCCGATATCCCGAAACAAAAGAGTTTTGAAATACGGACCTAATCCAAAATTAATCATATACCTGACTTTTTTGTCAGATAATTTGAGATTTTTTGCTATGAAGGAATCATCAAAAATTTCTCCGTAAATGTTAACTAAATCCATTCAAAGATGAAAAAGAATAATTATTTTTTATTGCCACCAAAACTAAAATGGTTTCAGTTTTAATGGTTTTTCTCTGATGTCGTTTTGGGAAGCCATGATTTGTTATTCACTACTACATACAGTCGATGTCGAGAATTCAGATAAAGTTAATGACTTGATAGTAAATAGTGTTTGATTCTTGTAACAATTCACAGCTTTTTTGTGTTTTGATCCATCTGCATGCGCAAGCACTTGTCTAAAACCCATATTTGAAACACTGAATTTGCTTTTGCATACGAAGCACTCCGCAGAATGAACATCGTCAACACTTCGGCACCATGTCTTCTTGATTAGGCATTTATTCCCATCTTGCAGTTCCAAACATTTGTCGGAAAATTTCGTTTTCCATGGCATTTTTAAAAGAAAATTAATTGTTTTCAAAAAGTAAAATTCTGAGCTTGATAATAAACATTCTTCAAAACACCCATCAAAATCTTTCAAAATTGCGCGATAAGCATTTCATGCATGCGCATAAACGTAGGCCAATAATTCTCCCAATTTCGATATCATTGTAAATAGTTGTGCACTACTAAAACCAGAAACTTTGTTTGTAGAGGCACAAAATAGAATTTAATGGTAAACCCAAACCTAAATTTTTTTGACTTCAGACATACGTGAGCAATGGTTGAAAACGAGGCGGAGACGAATGAATGGCAACCCTATTTCCGGTTTGAAAGAGAACAAAAAAGGGGGAAATTTTTCTCTTTCTTTCTGCATAGAAAGCAGTTGAAAGAAAAAATATATTCCACTGAAAGAAAAATTTACAACTGAAAAATATAAAATTATTAATTAAAATTAAACTTTCAAAGGAATGTAATAAAAAATTAAGGAATTCCAGGATTTATTTTGAAAAATAAGGACATTTCAGGACGTTTTTTAAAAAATCAGGAATTTCAGGAATATCAGGACAACTCCGAGCCCTGAGCTAAATATTACATTTAAAAAATATCAAGCATTTATCATTACCAACTTAAATATAAAGTGTGATTTCTAAGCATAAAAATTACTGATAACTCCTTTAATATATTTTTTAATATTAATGCAAAAATATTTCCTTTTGTTTTTATAAATTTATATTAAATTCAAACACTTCCCTTATTTTATTTCTATGTATCTGTTTCATATAAAACAGCAGAAATTTGATATCCAACCTTTTTAATACATATTTATCATGGCACATTGTACTTGTAACAATAAGATTTGAATAATATTGTTTGAAAATTTTCACATGCAGTTTCATGTTACTATATAAAAATTTTC
>JAPDSC010063188.1:383636-424658 GCA_026290005.1 Latrodectus geometricus | reverse complement strand
ATTTTCAAAAAGTTATTTTCTCACATTCACAGCTAGGCATGTGAGAATGTATAGTTAAGTATCACACTGAACAAATGGATTTTATATTTAAGAAGTCGATGTATTTCAACAATAAATGATTGAAATTTCATGATAAATATTAGTTCAAAATTATGAGATTAACTTCAACTAAATACCTTCATACACGACATCACCCAAATACCAGCACACTAATTCAAATTTTAATGCCAATTGTAGTAGGGAATACAAGTAGAGATCTATCATGTCCTGGAAGCATCATAAATTACTGAGAGGATCCCACATATGAACTTAGTACAAAGTTGTGATTTTAACTTTGATATCACATATTGAATAGATCTGACAGCAAATGTGTTACTGTGTTTTTGTCACTTAAGATCAAGTTGTTTTCATGATAGTCTTATAATTTATTAACTACCAGAAGAGAAAATATTCACACATAAAACTATTTTATATTTTTGAACTCTTGCCACTAATGGAATTATAATTAAAAAACAATTAAAGATTTACTAATGATTCTCAAATATAAAATATAGAAGAATAAACATTTATTTTGCTAAGGTAAATGTCTACAGAGAACTTTGATACTGCAGCAGATAAAAAAGTAAGAAAAGAAAACTTATCAAGAATTAATGTTAAGTTTACATATAAAACTAACCAATCAATTTAAAGAGCATTTATACTTGATGCCATGCAAAGAATTGTACTCCAAGTAAAAGCAACAGTAATTATTGGTATTTTGCCATCACAGGTGATGTCGTCACCAAATGTTATTACCAAGTAAAGCCACTTATCACAAACTATTGCTTTTACTTTATTATATTTAACTTTATTTTAAATGATAGTAGAGAAAATAAAAAAGTAATCGCCTAAAACACCAATACCTGTCTTGATTACATAAAATTCATATTTATAAAAAAATAATGCTTTGATTTGTATGTATACATAACTGATGATGCAAATAGTAAACTAACAAACTTATTGGATATATTAGTAACATTAATTTTAGACAACTTTAAAGCCATATAAATTGTTTTTACAACTTTTCCTTTCTACTTGCAATACTAAACACAGTTTTCACAATTTTGAATTTTTAACAATGTTAGATTAAAAATATTATATTTAATATATTTCTAACTTATATTGAATAATTTTAAATTTCTAACTCAATGCATAAAAGCTCTTTATATCTTATTTCCGTGTGTGATACACTAAATTAATTTTTGTAAATTTTTAATGCTTATCTTACCCTTTTTACAAAAATCATTATTGATAGTAATATAATTAATAGACACTATTTACTGATGATAATGTAAAAACTGGGCTACATAAGTTAAATATTTTAAAATAAATGCATCCCTCAAAAATAGCTGAATTCAATAGAAATGATCATTTTATTTATCATTTCCTTTAAAAAAAAAATTAATAGCACAAACTAGATTAAATTTCACGAGTAAAAAAGTGAAAACTTCATTCACACACTATTATAGCAATAAAAAATTATATAAAATGATAGAGATATTAAAGAACTTTTAACTGATTCAGGCTTCTAAAATTGTGAAAGACCAGGGATGATTAACATGCATAACAAACAGAATAAAAATTAATGATAGACACTTTTTTTGAATCTAGATCAATTGTGACTTTTTAAATTTGGCACATATCATGATAGAATTTTTCAATCAGTTTCTTAGTATCATTTAGGGGTCTTACTATGAATAATTTTATCAATTAGTTTTAAATGCACATTTAATGGCTCTATTCAGCAAAATCTAATTTTATGCTAACTCCAGTTTTTTCTGGAACCAACCATCTTTTTTATCTTGATTTAATGCGTGAGAGCTACATTCAAAAGTTATATTTGTTCTATAATCCAACCTACATAACAAATTAGAATAGATAATTTATTAAACACAAGCATGAAACTCTTAAAAATTTGCAAAACAAATTTTAACAATAAATAATCAAAAAATGGCAGTAAAATAAAGTATGTCAGAATATATAGATCATATAGTTTAAAAAACATTATTACTAAAGTACAACACATAAATATGACATTTTCATGCTTTTTATTTTCTAAAAGTTTTGATACATTATAGAAAAATACATTAGATTAAAAACTGTAAGCAAAATTTTACATCTGTTTCAAAGATTAGTGAGAGACAGAAATTTTTTTTTTAATAATTACATTTATTTTTCAAGGAATTAATAATTCTTCTTTCTTAAGACGAGCTTCTAAAAATGAAGAAATTTTCACCATTGAATGATAGAATAATTTATTAATGCAAGAGTTAAATAAAATTTGTTGAATTTAATAGAATAAAGTTAATAACCGAGCAAACAAATCAATTAGAACAAGTGAATGTATAGTTTAATTTTTTACATGATTTTGGCAGGAAACATTGGTTTGGTTAAAGCTTAATGATCAATTAGACTAGAAACTCCAAATCACAATCAACAATCCAAGATGGGAATTAATCTCATTAATTATTGAACCTAAGGCCAAATGGTGGCCAACAATCATTTTCAATGGAAATTTTTGATGATTGCCTTCCATTATTAAATAAGGTAACATCAATACTTAATAATGTATGATTTACTAACATTATTTGGTTACTAAGTGTTATTGAAGATGAGAAATGTAATAAATAACACAAAATTTAACATTCAATAATTGAAAATTTATTGAACACAACTATAACAGTTTTGCAACAAAGTAGCAAATAAATATATAAAAATCAGATTTTTTCCTAACACTGAATATCACTAAGCAATACTAACCTTAACAAAAAAACACAAATTTTCTTTATATACAATAAAATGTGATATTTGTGACTAAACTGAAATTATTTTGTATCAAGTTTTTTATATCCAACTCCATGTGATCTGCGCCTTCTTTCATGCCGGCCTTCTACAATCAATGCAATGATCTATAAATAAAATAATAAAGCATTAAATTTAGGTCAGTTTAATATGTTTAATATCATAAAATACAAATATTAAAAAGGAATTCTAAAAAATTCAGGTAATCTATAATGTATTTAGAAACACATACATCAAATAAAATAATTAGCTGGAAATAAGAATGTCACAAAGTATAGTTAGTAAATTACATAGAAAAATGAAAAATTTTAACATACATTTTTGAATCCTTTAATTTTTATTGACTTATTTTTAGTGAATATTAATAATTGCTTTAGTTGAGGCAACAAATTTCAAATTTGATTCTTCTAAATTTTAATTGTTTAAAAATTATGATAGTATTCTTGAGTATGATTTCAAATTTAATTGTTTACATTGACAAAAGTATATTATGCTATTAGAGGACAGAATCAAATTAAAAGTTCTCTTACACTATAATTGTCTAGTTAATTGAAATGACTAAATGGTTAGTAAAAATAAATGAAACGAAAAAAATATTTTGATTTTAACAATTTAAAAAGTACTTTATTAAAGCTTATTTAATTTTTTACACTAAGTTAAAAATACGCATAGAATTGTACATACAGAATTGAAATTTATTCAGCTTAATAATTTCAACATACTAATAAAAATATGGAATTTAAAATGAAAATAAAGATTAATAATATATCTAAAAATAATTAGAATAAATACAAATAACAACAGAATTTTGCGATTTTTTTAAAATTAGAATAATTAATCATATACCTTTTGTTTATTATGAAATATTAAATATCCAGCCATGAGGATAACCACTATTGTTAAGAAATAGAAGAAAAAGTGACTATCTTCTTGTTCAGGAAATGCAGGTATCACTTGAATATCATCTGATTGACCTACTGAATTTCTGGCAGGAAAAATAGGATATTTTGACAAATCATTTTGGTTTTCTATGACACCATCAGATAATTTTGGGGGGTAAAGAATTTCATTTTTCTTGCTTTTTGGTGGTTCAAAAAATCCATCATCTCCATCTTCAAAAATATAAAGTCTACTTTAGTAAGTTTTTAAGAAGGATTCAAGACAAATA
The DNA here is from genome assembly GCA_026290005.1 of Latrodectus geometricus. NCBI lineage: Eukaryota > Metazoa > Arthropoda > Arachnida > Araneae > Theridiidae > Latrodectus > Latrodectus geometricus. The sequence goes on along the minus strand of JAPDSC010063188.1, from coordinate 420,649 downwards.
TTTAAATTGAAATAAATTAAGTACATTTCACATTATCTTTAATATTTTAATATCAATGATAAAAAAAAAAAAAATTCACATTTTTTTCCTAATATAATTATATTTTTCTGTGTTCCATTTTATTTGGAAATATTAAAACAAAAATGTTAACAGTTACAATTATCGTAAAAAATAAAAACTATGTATGAGGAAGAATTTATCAGACTAAAAGTTAAAAATCGCGAAAGGCTGACAACTAACTGGGGCATATGCTTAACTTGTTTGACATGCCTCACAATTCTACATTTCTTCTTCTTCTCTTGAGTTTGTCAGATATGTGGCACCTCTGCATTGTTGCATTTTGTACCATGCTCCAAGCCCAATTTTTTTCCTAGTTCCATTGTCTTGGGTCATCTACTTTGTTTATAAAGTCTAATAGACCCTCAATGGAGTTTAGGTGTAACTCTTTAGGATATGGATTACCTAGAGTAGTGAATCTTGTAAGGGCAAGAGCATCACACTCATATAGGATATGATGAGCTGATTCTACCCCTGCGTGGCATTTCCTACAAATTGGTTCCTGTTTAAAAAGCCCCATTGTATGAAGGTGTTTCCTGAAATGATAGTGCCCAGTAATGAAGCCTACAATTGCTTGAGTCTTCAATCTTGGGAGTCTAAGAATTTCAGATGCAATTTTCTCAGTTGAGTTGAAAATCATGTTTTTGCATGTTTCTGTCCAGGAGAGTCACGCCAAACTTTGTTCATCTCCTGTTTTTCCCATTTTTGAATGGCCTTCCTTGTAGTCTTCATGTTGATTCCACAAAAAGGTTCCATTTTGCAAGTTCATCAGCTCTTTCATTACCTTCTATGTTCTACATTTACAATGAATAAATCAATTTAGAAAAAATGAAACAATTAAAATTGTTTAACCAAAACAAAATATATATATATATATATATATATATATATATATATATATATATATATTGATAAAATTTATAATACATTAAGAATAATGTTTTTAAACTTCACATTAAAACTTTTTTCATGTAAGATGTACTTATGAAATAAGCCATTGCTGAAAAAATAGATGAGACTAAGTTTTAAAATACTCTAAAGTAATTTATTATTTGTTTTATAAAAGAATATTATTGAGAAATCAAAAAGTGGAAAATTATTATACTTTGCTTGATTAGGCATAAAAACAATTAAAAGAATCATTAATTGAAACTTACCATAATCTGCAAGAAAAATAATATCTAATTTTGAAGACTGGTGACAATTTACATTATTTATAATTGCTTTCAAATTATGAATTATGTATGACTTACAAATAAATGAACTTGTGTAATCTTATTTTTAGCATTAATATTTCTAAATTCTTTGAAAAAATCTTATGAAACAATACAATAAAACAAAAAAAAATCAGTAAATAAGATTTTTTGAGATGTGCATTTTTTCAATAAATTTATCAATTCAATTGCTATTTTGTTTAAGTAAGTTAAATACCAAAGATCTCAGTTATTGAAATGAACTTACCATAAACTGCATAAAAAAATAATGTAAATACATCAAAATTCATCCATAAAAGAAAAGTAGACTATATTTTATGAAAGAAATAAAACCAAAATATTCAAATGTGTATTTTCTTCCAATTTCTGTCGCAAATATTTGGCTAATATATATTTTGAGCACTTGATTTTATTAATTAATCATATTAATAAATATTATAAGAAAAATTACACATCACATTTCTCTAAAAATATAAAAAGGCAATGGCAAAATTTTTTAATAATTAAGACATAAATAAATTAAGAGAACTTGAAGCAAAAATTATTAATAGATATTATAATGGAAGAATTTATATTGACTTGGTAATTATTTACAGATAAGAAATTCATGTGATATTTTTATATCTGTAATATTTGTATTAAAGTCTTAACATGCAGATTTTAGCCAAGCAATTTAAAAGTAAAATTTTACTTTTAAATTACTTGATTAAATAAAAACACAGTTTTGTTTTAAATTAAAAATGATAATTCACAAATAAAAAATATTAGAAATTGACACTAATAATCCAAGAGAGCATAATCCTATTTCTTCAATGTAATAAAACTAATGGGAAACTGTACATATTTTACAAATGAAAATGATGGGAAACATTTTTAATGAAATACTAAACTCTTTTTCAGTAAAACTTTTCAAAAGTTGCTCATTAGTATATTGATAATCATGTCTCAATATTATGAAAATGTTTTATACAGCAAAATAAAATTCATGCATGATTTTATTAAACTATATTTGTATCTATCTATGAGTACAAAAAAATAATTAGTTTTTTTTAAAATAATTATACAAAAATAATTTAAAACTACTTCAAAAATGAACAGAAATATTTTTAAATATGTCATTTATTAAATGCTTGCAAATGAATATCTTAAATTTTTTTTTTCACACATTACTAAAGATAAGTATCAAATATATTTTGTGGTTAAGTTTTACACAAAATAATTTGTTTGATGGATCTAACCTATGTTTCAAATAGCTGCATGAAAGTCATAAAATAAAATATGCCAAACAAAAAATATATAACATAAAAGTGAAGTAAATTATGAGATTTTAATCTGAAACATGCATTAAAAAAGAAACAGAACACATGCAAAAACATACCATAATCTAGTTTGGAGAAATCCCCCTCATTTTCTAAATCATCTGATAAAATAAATAATTCTCTTATATATATATTTTATGAAGATATATAAAATATAATTAATTTTAAAAGGACAATCAATATTATTTGATTGCATATTGAAATAAGCTAAAAGCAGCCTTCATAAAATTTGAAAATTCTGATTTATTTATATTTAAAGGGGGAAAAAAAATAAAAATAAGGATGATTTTTAATTCTAATAGAGAAAATCATCTGATAAAATAAAGATCCAATTTTTAAACAAAGTCAGACAATAATTCTTAATTATTTAGAATAAAACTAAGCAGCAATTTCAAAGCTATAAAAAAAATTAAATTTTAAAAGTTGATAGATTTTGAAAAACAAAAAAAATTTTTTTTTTTAATATTTATTAAAATCAATCAAATTTCATTAGAAGATATAAACTGTATTTGTTAATATAACTTATATAGTTCAAACATAAAAGATTAAACCTTCAAGTCAGTTTATTAAAATTTAAAAATCAGGATCTTAAATTACTTTTAATAATGAGAGATTTTAAGCAGGCATTTCTTTTTGAAATAAAGGAGACAAAAGACAAACGAAAAATTATATTATAAAACCTTGGTTAATTCCCAGTGAACGGTACGCTCCTTGTACAGTATGCATATATACAATGGTACGCATATATACAATTATAATTAATTGTATACAATATTGTATAAAATTATGTTATTTCTATAAAATAATATAATTTTATATTATATAATTATATTAATTGTATATTGTATAATTATATTAATTGTATAAAAATAGCGTACCGTACACTGGGATACTGCCAAAACCTTTTTAGTAGATTTGCTCATAAGCACATATAACATAAAAATAATAATTTATGCTCAACTAGTGATGTTTTAACTTTCCAAAAAAATTGCAGCATTTTATTTAAAAACATAAATTTTTAAGCTACTGTAAATTATTAAAGAGCAAATTTGTAAAGATTCACAACACATTTAAGCATTTATAATAAAACAAATATGAAAGTTATATCAAAATATTCACAAGAAAGTTACAACAAATGAATGATTATCTAAAAAGAAAATTTTTTAATCCTTTTAAATATGTATTTGCTGAATATGAAAATTTAAAGCTAAAGCTCAAATTTTTATGCACTTTGAAATTATTCAAAAATTATGAAAAATTTCTTTGAAATACATTTTAAGTGAAGGCAATTTAATTCAGCTATGCTTATATGAATGATATTAATTTAGTTAGTTTATATTCATTTTAATGTTAATATGATGCAATAGTTTACAATGATCAAATGAAAATTTGATTATAACTTAATAAAAAAATTCATGCATTTAAAGGAGAAATACGGATACACATTTAAATTAAACAAAAATTCAATTTGAATACTTTTATAATGTAGATATTTATACTGTTTTATACTCAGATTAATGTCCATTTAGCAATGTAAACCGGATCAAACAATTATATAATCTATAATTACAAATCTATGTATTAAAATTTACACATTGAATGTATATGCATTTTGCTGCTAAATTAATCATAAGAAGTCATAAAATATTACTAGATTCAAATATTAAAACATTTCTGCCAAATAATACTATTCTATAAAAATACTTTCAATAAGGTAAAAAGCTCAGTATTTTAACTATAATAATAGTAATTGTTATAAAATAGTATATTATGGAAAAATGACTATTCCACAAATATTACTTTTAATTAACTTTTTGTTTATAGTTCTACATCATACTAATCAAAGTTTATTTTTAAAGCATCCAATATTTCAATCAAAAGAAATTACTGTTTGCAAACTAAATATTTAAAATATTTGGAACATATTAAAATGTACGTTTTTCAATTCAATTTTATATGTAAAAATAAGATTATATTACAAAACAATTTTGTACTTTTATAATTTTAATGGTATGGTAAGACATTAAAATAAACATATTACCATCATATTATTAAAAATAAACAGGGAACATTAATAATGGAAATGTGAAAATAATACACATTTTTTTTTAAATTAGATTTTATTGTTTGTGTATAAAGTTGTAATTAGTTATAAAGGTACCTAAGAATACCATTTTATAACAATTTACAATAAATTTATCACACACAAATCTTTTTTATTTTAATGCAAATTATGTTAATTTCAAAAGACTTTCATTTCAGTTATACAAGATCCAAAACTTCAATATCAATTAAATAAATTTTTCAATTATCCAAATACATTTTCAATTGCAAGAAAGAAATTATTTACAGATGTGAAATAAGACATTAAGATAACATAATGCTATTCAAAATAACACAGATTACTTTTTAAAATTTCTGAGAGCTGTACTTCATGAAACAACATATATAAGAATGTTATTTTAAAAAAATAAACAAACAAAGCTAGAATTTTACTAGGTTTGATATTAAATTATCATATGAGCTGTTTTGTACTTTTTAAAGCTTAATTAGTAATTTTAATTATTAACAATATTAAAAAGTTAATCATTTTAATTAATCTTACCCAACATATTGGTTTCCAATATATATTCAATAAGCAAAAATGTTCTTAAATACTTGAAAAAAAAACATTGTCAAATGAAGTCAATAATTCAATGTCATTGTCAAATAAGACTTACAATTTTTAATATAAATCAATTTTAATTCTTTTAAAGGAATAACGGTAAAGTTTAGCATACTTAAACATGCAATGTATTATTATATTAAAATGTTTACATTTAAATGCAGTAAGAAGAACTTACTATAAGAATCTTGATCCTTATTTGCTTCAGGGATTTCATTTTCATTTTCCATCTTTTCCAAGTCTGCAACTGTTGTAGGAGGAGGCAATTCATTAAGAACTGTTTCTGCTACCTGTACATTTTCAGAAATTTCTTCATCAGTTTTAGGTGGTGCAGGCTTTGACTGAATTACTGATTTTTCAGTTGTAGAAAGAATTTCTGAATTAGTTACAGCTTTTGAATCAACTACTTCAACAGTAATTTGATCTTTGACTTTTTTTTGAGGAACATCTGTTTCTTTTTCTTTTGATAAATCAGGCTTTTTAAGACCTACTTCTGTATTTCCATCTACTTGTGTTACATTATGATTATTGGTAGTAGGAGAAAAAATTTCTTTTTGAGGTTCAATATTTGTCTTCACAATTTCCGATTTTTCTTGATTTGACATGTCTGGTTCTTTTTCTTTAGAAATTTTAGTATTTAATTTTTGGGGATGTTCAGTATTCTCATCATGTTTTGGCAAAATACCTGAAACAATTATTTCATTTTGAAGTACACTTTTATTACCTTTAATAGTGACATAGTCAATAGCAGATGTTTTCTGTCCTTCAAGTTCAGAGTTCTGTTTATTATTAAGAGACAATTTAGCTTTTTCTCCCATAACCTGATGATTTTGTTGTGAATTAGAAGTAGATTGAATTTGCATATCATCTTTGGTTATTAAATCTTCATTTTTAGGATTTCTATTGATTTTTTCACCATTAATATTTTTATTCGGTTCAGTAAGAATTTTCATTTCAGCATCATTTGGAGCTACTGGTTGATTGTTATCAATGGCCAGTGAGTTTTGTTTATTATTATCATCTAGAAATGAAAAAAGAAATTTGAAATTTAGTAAATCACAAAAAAGCAATATGAATTTAATTAATACTTCAAATTTTAACTAACTGAATTATGTCTATTAAAACTTGTACAATTTTTTATTAATATTGTTAAAATTATTTACATTTGTAGAGATATTTTAAATTTTCTTTTCATTTACCGTAAATTTCAATGAACTGAAATTGCTTAAGAAGCAAAGTATTTAATTAAATGTAGTAAAAGTTTATTAGTAGAATTTTCCAAGACATTCCTCAAATTCTTCTTGGAAAACTGATAATTAAAAGCATACAAATTTCTAATAAACAAAACTAACAGAGTCACAAAAATTAACATTGTGAGTCCAAAGAAATGTATAAATGGACAATGTATTCCATTAGAATTCAAATGAAAAGTGTTTTTTTTTTTTTTTTTACATGATCATAACTATACAATGACAAATACCTGAGCTACATTCTGGATCAGGTCCAATGAAATTTCACAGGAAGATAATATGCTTTGTCATTGTGCCAAAATAACTTATAATTGATTTGAAGAATATTTTGAATGGTTCATCAAATTATATAACCATCTATATCAGTGATTTCCAAAGTGGTCAATATCGACCCCTAGGGGTCTATGACAACCTGCAAGGGGTCTACCTCAGCGAAAAAAAATTTGGGGGCCCATGAAATGAAAATGGTGGTCCACGATAGTGGATCTCAACACATACACTGATAGTACCTATTTACTTACATCATACTATCTTATAATATCAAAATATATACATTATTTATAAAAGTACCTATGAAGTAAAAAATTTATTATATATGTTTATAAAATTGTGTAAGTTGTAGGATGTTGGTATTCGCTTTGTGGTCGCAATACATTTTGAACTTGTAAAATCAGCAATTCTGGCTGCATAACAACATACTCGTTACTTATCCCGTATTATGGAATACAACGAGGAAATTTTTAATTTCCTTTCCACCGTCATACCTAGTAGAAAGGAGGTTCAGCGCTGTTACCAATCTCCTAACGAAAAAAAGAAACAGACTGGACATCATTAGCCGAGGAGATTTAAGATTAACCCTTACAAAATTGACGCCAAATGTTGATAATTTATTATTAAAGCATCAGGTTCATCCTTCTCACTAAAAATATTGACTTATTGCTTATGTTATTTTATTTATAGTTTATTTTATGTTTATTTAATGTTACATATATTTTACATAACAGATACAAAATTTTATTTGTAGTTTTAATTTAAATTCAATTAATAAATGTATAAATTAACATGTGTTTTTACTTTAAGTTTTTAACACTAAACTTCACTACAGTTAGAAATTTACAGGAAATCAATATCAGGTAAGTAGGGGGTCTACCCAACACGGAAAAACATGGCAAGGGGTCTATGACACAAAAAAGTTTGGGGAACTCTGATCTATATTATCAGACAAATCTTTTTGAATATAAAGAACATGACAGTTTGTGTAAAAAACTTTAATGTTGCTACTCTTGCAATCAAGGCCTTGATTTAGTTTATGTGTTATTAAATGGTTTTTTGGAGTGTGTGCACATGCAAATTATCATATTTTCCTGTATATAATCCGCAGTGGCGTATTATCCCCACAGCCTTTTTTTTCGTGTAAAAGGAAAAAAAAGCGTCGCATAATCCGCAGCGGTGTATAATCCACAGCAATTTTTTTCCCAGCGAATAGTCTAAAATATGTATTGCTGATAATATGGGTGTCACATAAAATAAAAAAGTGTATTGAATGATTAAAAATTTAATAAATTGTATAGAAAAAAAGCATTTATTATGAAAAATATCAGTCTACCTCATAGCAAAATGCGATTAACTTGAGATGAAAGCACGAGATCGATCAAGAACAATAATTTTTGAGAAGATTCTTATAAAACTTAACGATATTTAGCTTCTAATAACTTTTAAAACAATGTTAAACATATTTAAAAAAATAAGTATTTGTTAACATTGAAATGAAAAAATTGAATTATTTACAAAATGAGTATTTTATATATTTTTCTTTTATATCGCGCATGCTTTATTTTTTACTTCATTTAACATGTTTCTCGCCATTTTTTTATTTGCTTTCCATGTTTCTTTTAATTTAAAATTTGCTAAATCACTTAAAAGTGTTCGCTTCCATATGACAATACACAAATGTGAATATTTTCAAAATAAAACAGCTCACATCAAGGCAAATTAACATTAACAAATTTATAACTGTAATATCTTTACGGGGAACTGAATTCGTTTTTGAACATGATCGGACAAAGTCAATTATAGCTTAAATAACTCAGGTGTGTCTTGGTACCACCTGTTATTTATTTTAAGAAACATAAACACTATCTTTCAAAACATTTTTGTAAGCTTTTTTGATAGAGAATGTTTTTTTATCAGATTATCCGTGCCGGCATATAATACGCACAACGAAATTCAGAACTTTTTTCAACACATAATTCGCGAATTATATACAGGAAAATACGGTAGTTAAATTAGGACTTATAGTTTAACCCCTTACCTGCCAAGGAAAACTTACGAGATTCGCTCCCCAGTGCCACCGGTTTTCAAACAGGCGATAGCAGTTATGCGGTGTATCGGTGGAAAAGAAGAGGCATGCTTGAAATACATGTAACATCATCACAACAGATATTTTAAACAATGTCAAGGACATTTTATTGCATTCCAAAGCCATGGGTCAAGTTTTACTAATAGCAGAGCATTGCAGAGAAGCGTATTTCCAAAAGCCGTTCATATACGCCCGGGGCAGTTAACGCATCGGATTAGAGCAGCATATATATACGGCCGCTGCAGGCAAGGGGTTAAAGTGGATTTTGGGACATTACAAACATTCAAGTTTGAAGCAAAACTGAAATCACAAACTTAAGACGACATGACTAACTTGTTTAACAGTTTAGTGTAACTAAGAAGATGAAATTAAAGAAGCAACATTGTTAAACACTTCTTTTAAGAGGCTTTTGACAAATTGTTGAATCCATATTATGTCTAGAATTTTGGAGGGCAAAAGGAAATTCACATTTTTTAGAATTTCACGATTTCTGGCAGTATATACAAAAATTAAATAGTTCATAAAATTATTTTTATGATTTGGAGATCTTTTATTAGAAGAAATGATAAATTTTGTACTATAAATGACATATTGAGTGTGAAAAGACACTAAAACCAAATATTCATAAATTTTATTTTATTTATTGAATAAAAAAAATATTTAGCTGTCCATAAACTAGCTATCTTGCAAATTGATACAATAAATCAAATAGCATATTTTAACAGTCAAATCAGATGCTATATCACTGCATTAATATATATATATATATATATATATATATATATATATATATATATATATATATTGCATACAAAATTTTTTTACAGCCAAAATCTTAAACAAAAGCAAATATATTAACTATAAGGGGAAAAAAACTTTCTTTTTACTTGTACATGAATGAATTCATAACATAGTTATAAAGTATTATTTAATATTAATTATTAAATAATTTTAATATTAATTATTTAATATTTTTGAATTATAAGATCTGATTTTATTGATCGACATTTGGGATTTTTATATGGTTAAATAAAGCAATAACTAAACAAGAATAATTTTAGGTAGAAAGAAATTTTTTTTAAATATTTTAAAAATATTAAAATATTTTTTCATACCTTGAATTGTACTTTGTTTAGGGTTATCAGGAAGTTTATCATCTTGTTTATTATTTACAGCTGTAAGATATAAGAAATTAGTTCTTGCAACAATAATTAATCATATAAAAACTTTAAAAGATGGAAACTATGAATAAATTTGAATTTTTTTGGCTCAATATTTAAGATCTTAAATAATTCTAATACTTTAAAATATTAAAAATATCACATGTATTTAAAAACTTCTTTTTTTGAAAATATTAAATTTACTGTCTAAATTTTTTTTTTAAAAAAAAAAGAAAGAAAAAGAAAAGAGAGTGATAAAGCTAAAGCTCTATTTGACTTATCTCAATTGGGAACAGTGCATGCTTTATAAAATCAGCAAATAAGTTTTATTTAAAAAATGAAATGTACCTCTATCGCATTAAGAATAAGTAAATAATTTCCTTGATAGAAAAATTTAATTAGTTATTAAGAAAATAAAAAAAAATGTTAAGAAAATTGTTCACCTGGCTAAGTTTAGTAAAAGTTATACTTATCTTCAAGATATAAATTATACATCTCCAAGACTCAGATATTTACCTTTTTAATAACAAAATTTATAAAAAAGACAATTTATTACATTCAATTTTAAATTACTACACCATTTTAGAAGTTTTAAGTATAGTTTAATCAATTCATTTCACACTTTGTCTAGTCTAAAATTTTTTATTGGAAAACATAAGTTAAAAGAAAATCTTTTAAAATTCTCTCTTTCACATAGTAATTTTTACTAATTTTTTTTAACCAATAAGAGAAGTTCACTGCCAAAAGTTTCCTTTACATTTTTGCATAAATTCATTGATTTATACATTCTTTATATTGAAAAGCAATTTATGTTTTTATAATTATTCTTACCTGGAATTGTAGTTAATTCAGTATTATCAGGAATTTCATTACCTTGTTCATTTTCTATAATTGGAAAAATATATGCAATTTAGTAATGATAATTACTATTATTAATTTTGTAACATTAAGAGATAAAAATTTTATTAGACATTATGACTATTAAAGATATTACAGGTTTAACTTCAATTGTATAATGATAAAAAAATTTGCTTTTATTATTAATAAATTAATTCTCATAACTAAAACATTAAAAATATTACATATGCTTTTATAAAATTAAGAAAAAGAATTATGATTTTAAAAAATACTGGCACATGTATGTAGCAATATTCACTTTTAATTTATATAAAATTTTGAAAAATACTGAATTTCTTGAGAGAATAGTTTCACTCTATTACCTGAAAAAATAATTACAAAACTTTTGTCAAAACATTTACAACACATACTTATAAACTCCCCAAAATAAGATCAATTTCAGTTAATTTAATTTAATACAACTAATTTCAGACAAAAGCAAAAATAGCCATAGTAGAAATCTCTATATTTCAGCAAGAGCAAATTCATAAAATAGCACAGAATGCTAATTTAAAATGAACTATACATGAATGTTTATAAAATTCAGCTCTATTAATCAATATTTGAGAAGTTTACAAAATGCGTGGATATAACAAATGAAAATTATTTAAGTAAGAAAATTATAGTATCTTTTTGTTCATACCTTGAATTGTTGTTGGTTTGTTATCAGGATGCTTACCACCTTGTTTGCTGTTTCCAACTGAAAAATTATGAGCAAATTATTTTTAGTTCAATTAGCATTCGAATAAAAATTTTTTAAAGATAAAAATACCACAAGTTAAACATGCCTTTTTTTAATGTGTATCATTTTAAATGGGGGAAAAAATGCAGTTTAAAATGAGATTAGGTGCATTTTTGCTTATATTTAAATTAACAAATTGCATGTTTCTAACATGCAATTTCTATTAAATAATGCTAAAAATAAAAATATTTTTAATTTCAAATAAAAAATTTGTGATACACTAATACATTTATTGACTTATCAAATGAAGAAAATAATTCTTTTGAAATTTCAGATATAGAAAGCTATATTAATGTTTATATCATAATGATTTATATACATACAACGGTTATCAAAATAATGAAAGCATTTTAGATTTATAGAGAACCTTTTATTAGTATGGTGCAAGACAGCCTTTGGCATATAATGCAACTTTGATTTGCATAAGAATTTATCCATACATTGAATGTAAAATAGACTAAATGGTTCAATTATATTGACAGTGAGTGACTGTGGTCCAATTTAGATGCTTAAGTTCCTCCTCACGCTCATTACCCAGATAGCAAATGTGCTCCTCGGGATATTTGGAGGACGTTCTTTCAGGAATAGGTGGCCATGAAAGAATGCCCAGTGGAGGTCCATCAATGTCCTATTTTTAGAATGTCCCAATGTTCAGAAGTAGCACGTTCGATGCAGGCCCCAGACAGATATTCTTTGGTACACATTTAGACGTTTGTATAACAGCTATTATTAAGTTATTTTTTTAAAGAATTGAAATTTTTTAATAATTATAGTGAAAATTATAATTATGGTATATATTTTTCATCATAATAATTAAAAATATATAATTCCACAAATTTAATGAAGATTATATTTTTTTAACTATGTTTATAATTTTTGATTTTAAATTATTTATAGTTTTAAATTAGCAAATTTTATCATATTAAAAGTATCTTAAACTACATTTAATTATAAAGCACTTTTAATGATGTTATTATTTTTGGATTAGTGTAATTAGATGTTTCTTGAGATCAAACTCCCCTTTTTTAAGAAACAATAATTATTTTTTGTATCAATAAGAGAACATAATAATCAAAAAAATAAGCTAATATAACGCATCCTTAAAATACAAATTAAAAATCTACTCAAAAGAAATGTTTCTTAATATTTAAACTATTTTGAGGCATGTTTTTAAACATGAATTTTTGAATAAAAATACTTATAAAAAAAGTAGAAAAGTTGCTTATTTGATGAACCAAACTTTAAATTTTTCTGGAATAACACTAGAAATATTATTTTCTATTATATATAAAAGCCAAGTTTTTTTTTTAAAAAAAATCCTTGAGTTATTTATTTTTACTAAACATTTTTGCATCAAAAAATAGTCTGAGGAAAAATATCTATACTCATGTGTTTCTAATAATTGATATTATTTTGGCATTGTATTTTGTTGTAGCATTAATTATTACTAGCAAAAAACAATCAAGAATCCATATTATTTTTTATTTATCAAACACAGCAATTAATTTGTATTTAATAATTTTAATTTTGTTCTTATGAGAAATGTCATATTTTTAAAGTTTACATAAGAACTATTTTAAATTAAGCTGTATCAATTCACTTTAATTCATCAAAATATCAACATTTGTTTAATTAAAAAACAAAAAGAAAAAAACTTAAGGTCAATTTTCCTATACTTTTAAATATAAACAAAACAGAGAATAAAGCCCATTAAATAAAAAAAAAAACTCATTTTTTTATTTAATAAAAAAAATGAGTTTTTTTTTTAGTTTACATGCAGAATAACGAATAAAAAAAATGAGTTTTTTTATTTAATGGACTTTATATATTTTATCATTAGAATCATGAAATGATGCACTTTCTATGAATTGCATAAAATTAATTATTTTTTTGTCTTAGAAGCAATATTTATTATATTGTCGACTAAAATAATTTTTAGTATTCTATAAACAAAAGAGATAGTTACAAGGCAATGATTAAACATCATTACAAATAAACTCACATTCTTATGGCAAAGTTGTATTTTGTAGTTGACAAAGTATTTTATCTGAAATTTGATTTAAAACGCGCAGTTACATCAAGCACAAATTATAAAAAATAATAGCACGTAGGAGGGAGAAATAAAATGAAAAATAACTTTAAATACAGCAATATAGTTTTTGTTTATTTATTTTAAACAAGCACAGTAATTGTAAATTTTCACTAATAATTTCACATTCTTATGACAAAACCTTTTTTTTTTTTTTGTTTAAATTTATATCAAGTACAATAGAAAAAATAATATTTATAAGAAACTTATGACAACAAAATATTCCCTTAAACAATATTATCTGTTAATCCATTCGTTATTCTGCATGACAGCAAATTACATATACTTTGGCATTTTCATTTTCAATTATTGACAATTTTGACTCTGAACAGAAACTATTATATAGAAAGAACCTTTTATACTCTTATCAGTTGAGTTCGAAAATACTGAAACTTACAAAAGGGTTGTGTACTGACTCTGAGATAATTCCGAAATGCATAATACATTGACTTTTCGAAAGTATCTTAAGGTCTAGGCTATGTTTTTTGTCGTGTTTTGGGGGTGGAAGGGGGGACTAAAATCAGATGAAAGGGAAAAAGACGCATGTAAAGGGCATGCAGATTGTGCACATTAAGCTTTAAAAATCGTGAGACTACAAATGGCTCACTCTTCTTCACAATCCGGTCTTATTCCATCTCCATTTATCTGCGGAAAGCGCGCAGCTTTCCGAAGATGAGAAAAGAATGCCCTTATGCCGAAATATTCTCTTTGCTTGCTTTTACTTTTCTTTTTCTATACTATTTTTACTTCCTCTTCCTCCCATTTCTTTTTCTTCTCTCTTTTTTTTTTGTTTCTCCTCTTTTTCTCTTTCTTTCTGGTTGGTGATGTTTTGGAGAAACCTTTTCTATAAGGAAATATATTTGGCGGGTTCTTCTCCTCTGTCTGGCGAAGACTGAGAATTTCAACCCCTGTTGTCCACTAGAATTTAGTAAATTTTCAATGGTTAGAAACTAGTGTGCTGGCAGCTAAAATACATATTTTGTGCTTCACATGGACCACCATTCAAATTTAATAAAAACTCTGGATACAGAGTTGTTAATTTTATTTTCTGTGAAACAATTCATCCAACTAACTTGCGTTTCAGTGCTTGATTTGGATTTGATCCCAAATGCAAGGAATGCTTAGAGGTTAATACTGCTTTAAATATATGATTATGATTATTGCTACCATGACCTTTAAAATTTCATATTAAAAAACATATTTCAGACAAAACTCGAAAGTTTCAAAAGAGCTTAGTCTAAAGAATTAGAGATTATAAAGTGATTTTAAAATATTAAATGCACTAAAATTAGTAAGCTATAGGAGGCATTGCTAAAAAAACAGTTGTAAATTTATTTAAATTAGTAATAAAAGCTGATTGATCATAATTCAGAAGGTATATAACAAATTATGCTACTTATTTTATAGAAATCATTAAATATATAATAACCTAAGTATAATCGTAATTTTACTTCCATATCAGCATTTTATCATGAAATCTATGCTCTTCCATAAAATAAGTTTATAAAATGCATTCTATTAGAAAGTTACACTACTAATGGTTTCACAGAACATTGTGGTTAATCTAACAGCTCGGGATTATTGTAAAACTTTTTGTGATACACATGACTCTTAAGAGTATGTATGAAGTCGTGTTGTGCATTTTATGTGTAACAAGAGAGGAAACCAAGAAAACTCCTAATATTTTACCCTAATAGATGAATACAGTATAAAAATACATTTTCCATTGTTTGACTATTCTGGAATCAAACTTCTTTAAATGTTTCGACGTCGATCATTTTACAAAATAGAGCCCCTGTAGCTTATTTATGATCTATAGAACATACCTCTTCTGAAGAACATTACAAAAATACAATATTAATGAAGGAAATCTTAAAATTTCTCATTTACCATTCTTGACAGATATCATGAAAAGTGAAAGCACAAAATTAGTTTCCCTTTTATTTACAGTAACAGAATTATGAATTCTTATTTTAAAACTGAGAACGGGTTTTTAAACACTAAGATTTCCCTGAAAATGTAGCAGAATAAGTCACATCAATACTGATAAGCAATACCTTAGGCATATTTTAATTTCAATTGGTGAAACCAAACCCACTGAAATTAAATAAATGATAACTTATGATTACTGATATCATGAAAAATAAAAATCTTGAATATTTTGATTGAAATTAAAAAACAGAAATTTCTAAACATTATAAAATAAGATGACTTCATTATAAGTTTTTAAGCAATTTGTACAACTTTTCTCAACATCGATATAATAAAATTCAGTTAGTTGTTTTATTTGTGTCCGAATATTCACTATATGAAAGGGATAGTTCTACTGTTTCCTTGTGTTAAAAGTAGATTCAGAAATGCCATAAACATCTACGCCTAACTTGGGGGTAAAATCTACAAAATAGTTGAAGTATAGGTCAAAGAAC
The DNA here is from genome assembly GCA_026290005.1 of Latrodectus geometricus. Lineage (NCBI taxonomy): Eukaryota > Metazoa > Arthropoda > Arachnida > Araneae > Theridiidae > Latrodectus > Latrodectus geometricus. The sequence continues at coordinate 404,471 of JAPDSC010063188.1, read as the reverse complement.
AGTCATTCAGTTATCATCAAGGCAATAAAATTCTATGAAATAATTTGATCACAAACAATAACAAGGACAGTCATTTTAACAATCATTAAAAAATAAGATAGAATTAAACTTTCTGTTAAAATAATAACTCTTTTCAAAAAATTTTCTACTTCAAAAGATTCGAAACTATTTAGGAGATTTTCGAAAAAGATTTTGTTTAGTTTTTTTGAAAATGAATTTTGTAAATAACAGTAAAAAATATTTTAAAAGAGTTTATTTTTTTACAAACCATCATGTAACTATGCATATTTATAGATTTTAAAATTACGCATTATTCCTAATCATCAAAAATATTTTCCTGCATTAATTCTAATTTAGTATTTATTATTACTTATGAATTAAAGAAACACATTCATATTATGCAAAATTTTGTTTAAGTTTTATATATTTATTCTATTTTTCTTGATTCACAAATTTAATAACGAGTGCCCGTTTTCGTCATCCTTCAGTGATGATCCACGAGTCAAATATAAGCAAAAATCAAAGAAAGAAAAAACTTTTACCTGTGAATTCTCCAACATATTGCTGATAGATCAATTAAATTTGGTGCTTTTTGGCACATTATAGAAAAAAAAAACATTTTATGGAAAAATTGAATGGCAGCACTATTTAACTTAGGAAGGCTCATCCTTCCGTCCTGTACAGTAGGGCACACTATTTTATTTTGATCCTTCTAGATCCGATCGCTATCAGGCTTGATGTTAGGGATTTCAGCTACCAGTGGGAGTTTTCAATTACTCACAGGGCCCAGATTTCACCATTTATCAGCAAGGCTTTGGTCCTGAGATTATAATGTCACACTGTTGAATCAGCGCTCCCTCCCTCTATAGTTGGATGATTCGCTTCCCTACCATACTTTAGTTTTCTCTTTGTCTACTTCTATGCCTAGGTATCTAGAATTTTTCCCCATTCTACCCTCTTCGTTCATTTTATATTTGCGTAACATCATGGATTTCTTTCAGGCCATCTGCTCTTACCAAAGAATTGCTCAGGGAAAAAGAAAAGATTTTCCCCCAAATTATTTGGCCCAAGATCCGCAGGTGGGATTGATATATATGGGCTTCGACCATCTCCCAAGCTTAGTTAAGTGATAAATTCTGAAGAAAAGGGAAATGAGGTGCCACACATTAGGTAAAACATATATGTGTTTACTCAGGATAAACCGGCGCTTTCTAGTGGAATTTTCTTCCTATTTTTCCCCCCTGCTATGCGAATAGAATTTCTTGCAACAAAGGGACAGAAATTCTTTTTTAAGTGATATAATTCAAATCGACCTTTTCCAAAATACTGAAATAAAAAATCATTATTCTTCTACATAGGCTATCTTTCATTGTAAAGATTCAAATATAACAAAATAATTAAATTGTAAAATTTAAAATATACCATCCTTACATAAGTATATAAATACAAAAACAATTTTAAATAACATTTCAAATTTCAGTACAGCTATATATAATTTGCATAACATAATGAATTTACCTTTGATTAAACATATTTTAAATCAGAATAACTAAGAAATTATGCAAGTGATAATCCTCATCAGATCCAATCTTAAGTTCATAGGTTCTTTTACATGCATCTTTTCCAGGAGAGCAAACTTTTTACTTGGGGTAAATTCCTTTTGTTTTACATTTTATGTAGCTGTGATAACCTCCCATGGATTTTTATATCTAATATAAAAGCTTTTGATGGAGCATTAAAAAAAACAATGTTTAACACAAAAATCTAAAATCATTTATATCAATCCTATTTTGGTAAAGATGTTTTGTTTTCACCAAGTAATCCTATAAATATTTATTTACATCACATGGTTTTCCGAAATCAAGATACACCCTTATTATAAAAATTTTACTAGAAATAATACTATCTAAGATCAACCAATACACTAAAGGAGCTTTTTTTAATGGCAAGCAATCAATTCTTATAAAAAATGATAAGTTTGTCACTGGAAACTACTCCCAAACATTCAAAAACAAAAGAGTGTACATTTACGAATTAAATCACGCAAGAAGTAAGAAAACAAAAGTTACATAAAATAAATATGCCTTATGATCTAGATGCAAAGAGTTTAAAATAAAATATTATTGTCTTTTTCTCTCAAAGGAATAAAATTAATCTACTAAAAAAAATCATACTCAAACAGTTATTTAAAATTCAGACATGTTTCCTCATTCATAATTAGTGCCAAAATAAATATCAATAAAAAAACTGTTGCCATATGGTTTCAGAAAATTTAAATTCTAACAAAGGTAATTTAATATTAATTTGTATAAATCTATCCTTATGTACAGATAATGAGGGTATTCTCAGAGATCTCTATCTGATAAATATACAATTTTTAACAGCATGATTTTTGTTTAAGAGTTCTTAGAGAAAATTAACTGTTTTTTAAAACATTCAACTTATTTTATTAAGGAATTGCTTTAGTACTGCAGAAAACTTTTGTAAATTCTAATTAAAAATGCATTATAAGTTAAATTGTTAAGCAAAAAAACTCTACAAAGCTACTTTTTATTTCATAAGCCACAAATTTGTTTCTGGTATAGCAGAGAAAAGGAATTAAATTTGAATAAATATTCTGAATGTATTTTACACTTATAGTTTATATAATTATTTATCTTTCAATTACAAGAAAATCATTAGAATTAAAAAAAAATTCTAATATATCAAAAGATTATTAGAAAAAATAAAAAGCTAACCTATAGAACATCCTCTGTGTTCTTTGCATACTCAGTCTTTGAAAATCATCTTTTATATCCATATTATCGAAAGAATATATTTTTTGCCAAATTCATAAAGAAGTATTTGAAGTTTTGATTATAATGACGAACTGAGCCACATTTTATCTCTTTTAATGAGTGCAAAATTTCTTAAACTGCACACTTTAAGCACACAGCCATTTCCATAAATTTCCTACATTTATCAAATGCAATATAGGACAAAATTTTAAATTTTCGAACAAAATCTAACACTGGAAGTCTTTAGAACATTTTTAAGCAACTGGTCTAAAAATAGATGTAAAAGAACCTTTTGTAAACAGATCGTCCAAATAAAGTCATTAAAAAATGTACTCAGAACATCTTTACTAGGATGTACAAAGTACTTCCTGAAATGACACCCTAGGGATGTCCAAAACACATCCAATATGTCTGACTATCAAATACGGACATTTTGGACAAATGTGGGACATACATAGGACTATGTTTGCTATCTGGGATAAAGCAAGCATTCTTCAATATTTAATTTATATTGAAGAAGTCCCACTTATGGAGTGATAAATTATCAGATAGGAAAATTTCATCTCCTGCAGAAAATAAAGTTTGCATGCCATGATAAGCTTGATCAGTTAAAATTTTTTAGTATTTCTCTCAAGTGATCATTCCTTTCAGGGTTACAATTTGTTCAGCAGAAAGCCATGACCCAGCTGTCCATATCATGACAGATCCATGTTTATGTTTGACAATTAGAAGGAAACAATCTCAATCATACACTTACAGATGTCCTTCAAATGTGCACTTGTTCTGTCGTAGGGAAAAAAGTGAGACTATTTGTTTACTGCATTACATTTTTTCACTTGTCAGTTGACCAGGTTTTGTAACATCAATGTGAAAAACATTTAGCTTACAAGTGGATGGGTAATTACTGCTCTATGATAAATGTTCTATTTATGAAGATGCATTTCAAGTATAATCATTAACACTGGAGAATCTAGAAGGTGATTGAACTCAATGGTCATTTTTGCTATAGCTGTTTCCTTTTTAGATATTATAATTGGTTCAATATTCATCAGCTTCTTTCACTGTGTATCATTTTCTGTCTCCCATTTTGCTTTGCTAAGCTTGTTTTGCCATGCTATAATGCCTTGAATACAGTGTGCCTTTAGAAATGCCTAAAAGTTGAGATGTTTTAGATAGACTTGCTCTAAGTAGACAGGTTCCTACTATTTGGCTTCTTTGAAAACCAAAAAGGTCAGACAATTTTCGGTTTTGAGAAAACCCAAGATTTCTAGAACTTCAATAAAAGTGAATATTACCAGAATTTATACATTTTTTTATTTATTAAAAATACTGGTAGCCATTATCATATTTTAATGCTAATATAGCACATACAAAAATGACATTTTTATTCACAAGGGTTTTCATTATTTTGATAACCATCTGTATATATACTTCAAGATTTAAGGTTATTTTATGGGTAATGTATTACATATAACATTTTTTAAAAAAAACTCTGAAAATGTAGTTTTAAGTAAAAGAAATTACATAAATCAATTTTTCATATAAGATACTTATTTTAATACATAAATATATTACATTTTTCAATACATATTTTTAAATGATGAATAAATATTAAGTCATGACAGGTCGTTATTATTCAGCAGAAATATTTTTGGGTAATACCAATATAGCAGGATTTTTTTTTTTTAAATATATTATTTTCATTGAATATCTCTTTGGTTTTATATTACAATTTATTAGAATCAATGTATAAACTGAACACTTACCATTTAGTAAAGGTACTTTATCTTGCTTAGTTTCTTCGTAAGTTGGTTTTTCAACTTTTTTTTGAGCTAAAATAAAAGGCTATTTAATTTATATTAAACTACATTTAGTTAATCAATTAAATTATTCAAAGTTAAAACTACAAACATTAGTATAATTTTGTTAACAAATTAGAAATTCAACTAATATATAAAAACATTTTTTAAGTTTTACTTAAATTTTAAAATATAAGCAATATAAAATCAGACTAAACTAGAAAATTTTTAAACCATCTGGCGAAATGTTGATTAATTTTAATATACATTATAGCAATTATAAAATAGGGAAAAAATTGAGTATTTCTCTGTTAGCTAGGTGAAGAAAAAAATCACCAAACTTCTTATAACTGCAAGGGGAATGTTCATTTTTTGCCATATGCACTATTCTCCAAATTCAATTAAAACAAAATATGTTTTCCTGCCTTTCTTCCATATTATAAACACTTATTTTTGTTAAAACTGTTTTGTTTACAATTCATTAATATTTGCTTTTAATTAAAATTGATTCATTCTTGAAGATTTTTTAATTTATTTTGTTCACTGTTTTATCATTCACTTTGTTTGGCAGCTTGGCTTGCATTTGATTCACAATTGGCAACAATTGTGCAGGTCTAATGGAAAAAATATTAAAAATTTTCTATATTATACAAATATAGAATTTTGTGCATTAATACATTAATGCATACATACATAGCAGTACAGATGAGTCCTAAACTGTACATGAGGTTAACTAGTTTGGAATATTAGTCTAATACCAAGAGCCTTGTAACTTTGAGCCATGATTAGATGACAAAATCTACACCTAAACAGGCATCCTCCTTCCCAAATCTATACCTTAACAGCAGGACTTTGAATATCACAGATTAATATTGATACGTCCCCAATCCATGGATTTTCAGCAATCCAGTTGAGAAAGGTGGTTATTCTCTTTGTCACAACCTATGATAAAAATGTTACATTTTTCTGATCTTAAAAGTGGGATAAAACTATTGAACCATTGGAACTCATATAATGATATATAACATGATCAGTGATATTGCAGTGAAGTTACAAGAACAATTCCTACAAATTCTAAACCAACAATTTCAAATGAGACCCCCCTTTTTTTTTAATTTTTTTTTAATTTTTATTTATTTATTTTTTTTTTTAAAAGATTTTGAATTTTACTTTCTGCAAAATAATCTTAAGAGTCATTTCTCCTTGGTATGAATTCATTACAGAAAGTGGATGGCACTAACCTCAAACAGCCAAATTCGAATACAGACACATAGGAGAAGTTACGTTTCTTTCAAAAAGCAAGCTACCCATTGTCATACTTTGCCAAAATAAAAGCAGCCATTTATCTAATTTATATCAGAAGCTTAAATGCTTTCTCGTGCTTTTGCTGCCTTTTACAACTGAAATCAATTGGTAAATAAATATTTTTCATAATTCATAACAATGATTTTGAAATTTGTGAATTATTTCAAACCTTTTGAAAAGTGGAAAACGTATAACTAAAATATAAGGAAAAGGTCATTTATCTATATTTTAATATATTAAGAGAGAACTCAGGTATACACTGAATTAGAAATTAGCAAGGGTATGCAAACTGTGAAATGCTGCACATCATTTATTTACAAATAGAGGACACTGTGGTAACAGGTAGAGCCTACAGTGGTTGTTCTGTATAAGTTGTTGGAATTGCCAGTGTGAGAGACTGGAAGCAAGCACTATGAAGTAATGAGTCTTGATTCAAGAAATTTAATGGTGACAGGAGGCTGAGAATATGTTGTCAGGATAATAAAGCTATGGATCCTGCATATCAGAATGGAACTGTAAAAAGACAGGGTGGCTCAATCATGGTCTGAGGTGTTTTTTTTTAATGACATTGTTTGGGATCTTTGGTTTGTATACCAATATCCCTCAATGCAATTCAGTATGTAGAGTTGTGTGCATTGAGTGATCATCTCCATCCATTTATGCTGTTCTGTTATCCACATGGTGATGGTTTTCCAACAAGACAATTGTACCTCTCACAAGTCTCGGTTAGCCACTGGCTGATTGAATGTGCTTTCCTTTGAATTTTAGCTAACTCTAGATGGCTTTTAGGCAAATTTAAATGGCTAATTTATGTCATAAGTTAGCTACCTAGAAGATCAGACTTAAATCCTATTGAGCAACTTTGGGATGTTTTGAAACAATGCGTGGAAAGCAATCGCACAGTATCAATGAAATTTACTGAATTATGGACAGTTTTAGCTAATATTTCTCAAGCTATTCCTGTGGAATATTTTCAGAAACTTGTTGAATCTATGCTTCATCATGTGGTAGCTGTTATCAAGGTCAGAGTAGGCCCAACTCATTACTAGGTGGGTATCCTTAATTCAGTGGCATCTCTGTATATCAAATTCATTTCAATATATACTATAGTCATACATTTATATATCAATTTTGATCTTGAATATTGACATAAATTTCCCTATAGATGGCAAATGTTCTGCAATTCCATTAAGGTGTTACAAGATAAGTGAGCATTAAGAAATATCACAGCCAACAAAGACAAATTTGATAGCCTCTGTTAAAATTATTTTTTCTGTAATTTAAGATTTACAAAAAGAAAAATTTTACAAACTAAATCCCAAAAATCAAAAATGAGAATTTTTAGATAATGATGGCAATTTTGGTTGCAATAAAATGAATTATACAGATTGAAATTAATATATAACAACCAACAGTTTTATCAATTTAATTCATAAACTGCAAATCCAACCAGCCATACAGAAGAAAAATTAGCAAATTATTAATATAGTTAATAATAATTTTATCATAAAAAGTAATTTTTCTACAAGGAAAAACAACAATGACATGTTTGCCATAATATTCATTTTTATTCTTTCAAGTATTAAAACAAAATTATTTGATTTATTGAAACTAAAATCCCTCAATAATAGAAAATTTGAAATTTCCAATGATTTTTAAAAATGTTTCTAATAATGTGTAAATTTATTTGAATTAGGATTAAGTAATAATTTTACTTTGTCAAAATGAATGTTTTGTAAAATAAATTTAAAAACTTTTATAAAAGCAATTTTTTCAATATAAAAAAACTTAATGTAGCTAAATATCTAGGTAAAAAAAGTTTTTAAAATACAAAAATTATTTATTTGCTGGCCTTTGATTTAACTGATAGTAAATAAATTATGATTATGATTAACAAATGATTTTTTTAACAATACAATCAAGTTTTATGCAAATTTTTACAATTACTAGAGTATTTTTAAAAATTATAATATAAATAATAAAATTGGAGTTGATAAAAATAAATCAGACTACATAAATATACCTAGTTTGAACATTTATATATTATATTTAGTTCAATAAATTCGCAGTTGACATACCATATTTTTTATTTAGTTTAGATCCCATAAGAAAATGAGTATCAAAATTTCTAGGATAAACAAAAATCTAAAATCAAACATTGAAGATAATCATCTCTAATTAAGGTTTCAGTTTAAATCTTACATCTTCAAACTTTACAATTTAACACTTAAAAGTATGCATTTCAACTTATACATTTGAAGTTTTAATCTAGTCATGAATAAAAAATAGATAAAATTGATGTAAGGAAAACAGAATTTACATTACTTCTTTTTTCTATAAGGAACACTATACTAATAAAATCTTACAATTTAAAAAAAAATTACTTTTAACTGAAGTTTCAGTTTGAATGTGTAAAATTGTTCTGTAATTTAACAAATGAAAGTATAACACAAAATAATAACAGTATATCAAAAACATTTGCTGCAGTTTGTTTGGTTGGGTTTTGTGGCGCAAGGTCCAAAAAGGACAAGCTGCGCCACACATTTGCTGCAGATGGAAAAACAATAATTTTTCAGAAATTGAAAAAAAAATTTTTTCAGAAAAAGTTAGGGTAAAGATGTAAAAGGCATTTGGAGTCTCTGAAATGTTTTTTCTCTACTTTCAATAGTTATGAATAATATTTCAAAAAGAGAAAGAATTATATTCATTTTCGTTGTTCATTTTCAACATTTTATTGTTCATAGATCATGCTCTATATTGCATTTCCATTATAAACATACATTGTTGTCAATAAAAAATTGAGATTCATCATAAATTCATTAATATTTGAGAAATTGTAAAATAGTCAGCATAGTAATCAACAACAAAACCACATAGTTAAAAAAAATTCCCATGTTTACGATATACAATTGTTAACAGGTAATAAAATAAACACTTCTTGATAACCTTATACAGAGTGCAGATTTTTGTAATTGAATGCACAAACTTTAAATTTTAGGGTTGAATAGATAGATTTAACAAAAAATTTGGGGATAAAATTTAATTTCTGGCACCTATCTTAACCAAAAGGTACCTGTAAGTAAACTTTTACCAAATTTTGTCTTAAATTGTTGCTATTGATTTTAGCTTCTTGACATTTTTATTTTGAATGCCATAGATTTTAGTGTTTGGGATCTGCCCATTATGAAGTCAGAGGTAGATTTATTCCATACAAGAGGATAATTTTCAAATTAAATATTTCTTTATTAAATCTTTTATTTAGTGATTTAGGGAAATAAATTTCCTTTAATATTACCGAATGAGGCACATAAATACAGTTTCATAATAATAAAGCTTTATTTTAAAGAATTTGAAATAAAGATTATAATTTTGCTTGCCTTCAATTTGTTTTTGAACTTCATAACTCCATAGCAAAACAGTGCAGGCAGGCAGAAATTCCGCATCACACATCAGTTCGCAAATAAGTGAATCATTCAGATGTTTCAGAAGACTTTCTGTTCCCTTTGGAAAAGTGAGAGTATTGATATCCTTGCAAACATTTTCTGAAAATGACACTTCAATCTTTGGTAGCTGAACAGTTTGAGGATGGCAGGTTACATTTTTAAGGGTATCAAAAATCTCGCTACACAAACGAATGGCTTCTCGATAACGCTTACCAGTCTCGGGAGCTTTACAGATTTGTAATGGTTCTCCTAAATAGTCGAATGTATCTTTCGAAGTAAAAGGAAGAGTCACTGCACTGGGAAAAGTACATTTATTGCGGATAATTTCTTCCATAAATGTATTGTATGTTACGGATGAATTTACAGGAGCCGCTGAACAATATTTAAATAAGAATATACTAAGAAATAATTTGAATAGAATATTAAGGCTTCTCAAAGTTTGGTTACTCATTGTGCTCAAGGTTGTGCCCGAAATGTCACTATAAAATGTGTATTTATTTATAACCGATTACGCACAAAAATTGTATTTATTTTTGTAGGCTCGTAACCAAATAATCCACTTGTAGAATTTACATCGTCCCATATAAACACAAAATATTTAAAAAAAAATACAATTCAGAAAAAGATGTGAGCTGAACGAAAGAAGATACTTAAATGATACTCGTATATAAATTTAGAACCCAGACCAATATTTCTCTATCTTGGTCTGTGATATTCACTTTGTGTACATTGAAAAATAATTTGATATCATTTCAGTTCATTGTGAAACTTAATATAATCACTTAGTCTTTCCAGGCGATTGGATGGATATGAAAATATACAACTTATTATCTGTAACAGATGAAATAACAAGTAAAAAATAACTATTAGTCAATAAGAAATAATGTGTCCCACCATTCACCTCATCATATTTTGATAAAATATGAATAGTTTTATTGAATTTAAGTAATCATACATTTTTTGTTATCGAATGATTGATTAAAATCACTCATTGAAGCAGGAATGATTAATTCGTATTTCTTAACATAGAAGTAAGCAAAATTTAGGTCTTGAACATGTACGGCAAAACTATTGAATTCTCGGTTTATATTGATTATAACATAAATGGTAGCAATCGAGTTTATGAACAAAAAAAAAAAGGGATACAATTCTTATAAATTTATCAGTTACTTGAATTAATTTGTACGCGTCTTTAAAATATGTAACTCCGATTTAAATTAAAAACAATTATTCTTAGCAGTGTCAAAGAATATACTGATACCAAGTGAACTGTTTCATTCTATTAATCCCATGTCAATCAAAATATTGAAAGAAATTTACTAAACAACATTTTTTCAACAGACTCTATTAAGTGGAAAGGATATAATGTTAATAATTTAAGAAAAATTAATGAAAAAATAAAGCCCATTTTTATTAATAAACTGATTTGAAGTTCAATTTATATTTAATATCAAGAAATATTTTGCTGTATTTCCAGTGCGTATAACTTTATTATTATTATTATAGAACATGAATAAAAAGCAATTATTTACAAGTTTTGCTCTCTACACTTTTATTATACTAAAACTTACTTTAATAAGATATTCATTACATCCTCTTTCAGAAATTCTTTTAGTCATATATTAAAATTACATAATCAAAATTAATTAATTGTTCTATAAATTATTAATAATATTGAAAATTAATACTATTTTTATTTGATCAAATGGTTAATTCGCACTTTGTTACCAATATTCCTCAGCCCTATTTAAATATCAAAAATATTCTTAAAAATTAGAAAAATGTTTCGAAACAAACAAATCTTGTACTTTACTTGTAGAAATCAATTCTTGGCTAGGTACAGGGAAGTGTGTTGGTGTATACTTATGATGCAAAAGAAATACAGAAAATCAAAAAAGTTTTTAATACTAAAGAGAAAATGAGAATTGAAAAATGATATTCAACCTAAACTTTAAAAATCATAGTAAATTCTAATAAAAAGATTCTTATTTGGAAGACTTTTGAAATGTTCTTATATCGAAAATTTCTATTAGGATTCACTTGTTGAAAGTTTATTGCAATTTTCATTTAAAATTTGCACACACTTAAAAAATTTAATGTCGTTATCATTGAAATTGTTAGAAATTGATCCATTCCATCCATCTGCAATATGTGGCAATTTTTTTTTCTTAAAAATTTTAGACAAAATCTAATAACTGAATTCTTATATTATTATTAACTAACTAGTTAAATTTGGGATTAAAAATAATGGCAGTCATTGCGGAAATCCAGGGAGTATCTTTCTTGCCAGTTCTTTTTTTTTTTCTTTCTTTTTTTTGATAAGAATGCTAATTTCTTTTTATGAAGAACTTAGTCTTCTTTTATAGGAAATATGGTAATTTCTTTTTATGCAGAAATTAGCTTCTTGTATAAAAAAATTTAATTAAGAGTTTAATTAATCAATGGTGATGAATTTCAACAAGGTTATTTCTTTTATCATTTTTTTAAAAAAAAAAACATCTTATAATTCTCATCTTGATAAAAGATTTCTCGTAGCTTATTAAAAGAATTTGTAAATATTTTTGAAAGGGGACTTTATCTTCAAAAATCTTGCGTCATCAGCATGAAAAGTACTTAATTGAAACTTTTTATTGTTGGCAACAATATTTAAGCTGTTCCTTAGAAATCGCAAGGCAACTTCTTGTTCCTCAATTCTGCAGACAATCTTCTTAAACTAGTCAAAAATATACTTAACAGCTGAATAGTGAAGACTACATCTTGTTTTTGATAGATTTTTAATTTCAGCATTTATTAGAAAGATTATCCATATCAGCTCAGAACATGAATAAGACACTCATTAACTTTTTAGGATTTTTAAAAATGTCATACATGATAGAATTTGTTGCGAACGGCATTACCTAGCCAACCAATCAGAAGAAGAGGGTTTTATTTTGTTCTATTTTGTTTCAGTTGATGTTTAAAATCTCTTCATGTAACTTGTGTCGTTCTTGAATAAATGTTTTTTACGTGTTTCTGTCTAGTTTTCTGTATTTTGGAAGTCTATCAGCCAAATCAGACATCTGGTAGATGTCAGCCCTGCTCAGTTATTAATTATCAGAGAGCTATGTTTTAATTTTATTTGGTAATTTTAACATTTTTGGCGCCCAACGTGGGGCTTGATTTGGTTGCTAGTGAGTAGTTTAAGCCTGAAAATGGATGTGACGCAGTTCAAAACACAACGAAAATCACTGCGTAAGTCATTTACGGTTTGTGCAAAGGCAGTTGAAGATGAACTTTCGAAGGAAGCTCCTGATGTAAAGCAACTGTCAGTGTTGAAGTCGCAAATTCACGACAAATTCGGACGCTTGGACAAATCCCAAGCGGAAATTTCCGACCTTATGTTGAAAGATGAAAACGCCGAAGCGGCGTATGAAGAAGATTTTTTTGGCCGCTGAAAAATACAGAGACAGGTATTATCAGCTTTGTGCGGAAATTGAGCAAGCGTTTTTGAAAGAATCACCTACGTTAGAAGTTCCTGGGAAGAGAAAATTTAAGCTCCCACAGATAGAACTTAAGAAGTTCAATGGAGACGCTAAGGATTACCTAGCATTTTGGAGTCAGTTTCGGAAAATCCACGACGATGCAAGTATTCCTAATGAGGATAAAAGGCAATATCTCCTGCAATCCGTTGTGCCAAAGTCGAGAGCGGCGCGCGTAGTTGAGAGTTTCCCGGCTACTTGTTTACCGAAGGCGAAGGCGAAGAGATTTACCGAATTATCCGAAGGCGATCTGTCAGCTTCAAGAGAGATTCAGCCGTGAGGATTTGTTGGTGCAAATCTATGTTAGAGACCTCTTAGCTATGGTCATGAAAAATGCGGCTACCCGACGCTCGAAAACAGACCTGCCAAGTTTGTACGATGAGCTGGAAGCAAAGATACGAGCTCTCGAGAGCCTAGGACGCACGCAAGAAAAATACAGTGATTTTTTAAGCCCCTTAGTGGAGTCCGGTCTCCCAGAAGAAGTGTTGTTAGCCTGGGAACGAAGCCGAAATATACAAGAATCTGATGTTGAAAACCGTTCATTAATGAAGTTGATGCTTTTTCTAAAACAAGAGGTGAAAGGTGAGGAAATGGTTGAATTAGCGCGAAGTGGATTTTCCCCTCCTTCTAATCAACATAAAAGAGAATCTGTAAACAAGTTTGAAAGCTACCCTACCGCTGCGTCATTGGTAAGCACGCATAATAAGAATTTCACTGGTAAGCAAAATTTACTATGCATCTTTTGCAATAAAAAACATCCTTCCAAGGACTGTTTAGAAGCTAGAAATATGTCTCTAGATGAGAAGAAAAAGTGTATACTGAAAAATCGTGCCTGTTTTAATTGTTTTTCTATCTCGCATTTTTCTAAATTCTTCAGAGCGAAGAACTCGTGTTTATATTGTGCGAAACCGCACCATTACTTAATGTGTGATCATCGTAAAGATGATGTTAAGAATAAGTCTGCTGTTATTGAAGCCAATTCAATGTCTAATAGTTGTAGTAAAAATAATGTATTTCTGATGACTTTAGCTGTTAAAGTGTGTGCTAACGACAGAACGATAACACTCAGAGCTTTGATAGATAGCGGATCTCAGTACTCTTTTATTGCTAAAACCGTAGTCGAGAAGTTGGGCATTAAATCAAATAACAAGATAAAAATGCAGCACATGCTATTTGGGGGGAGGGAAACTAAGAGTCGAATTTACGATGTTCACGAATTGCTGGTAACATCTCTCGATGACTCATATAGCCTCCGCGTTAATGCCCTCGCAGAGGAAAAGGTATGTGGCACAGTGCCAAAAGTCAGTAAACCTTTAGTGGTCAGGGAGCTGAATAAACAAGGTATAAATTTGTCAGATCTTACAAATAACGACTGCGAGATTGGTTTATTGCTGGGAGCTGATGCTGCAGGGGGGTTGTTTTTAGGTCAATCTATTGAACTGTACTCGGGTTTGTTTTTGTTGAAAACGCGCTTAGGATGCATTTTAACGGGGAAACTGGAAGTTTCTAACCACAGTTGTAAAAATGACGACAACGTTTTGAGTATTATTTCTTTATATGTTAGAGAATCGTCTATCCGTGAGTTGTGGAGTCTCGAGAGTATTGGAATTCTTGACCCAATTCAAAGGCTAACTAAAAATGATGAGCATTTAAAAGTAATTGAAGAATTTAAGAATAGTATGAAAATTTTGCCGAACGGCAGATATGAGCTTTGTTTACCTTTTAAAACAGATGTAAATGAACTTCCCTCTCATAAAGAGATGACGTGGAAGCGGCATAAAAACATGTGCAAACGCGCACAACAAAATGGTCTTCTAGAGAAATATAAGGCTGTATTTAGAGAATGGGAGGAACTGAAAATAATTGAAAGGGTGGAGGATGAAAATGAAACTTCCCATTTTTTGCCACATCGACCGGTTGTCAAACCCGACAGCGATACTACTAAAATAAGGCCAGTTTTTGACGCGTCGGCTTGTGAGTCGAGAAAAAGTTCGCTTAATGATTTATTATATAAAGGTCCAAATTTAATTGAACAGATACCGGATGTAATCGACAGGTTTAGAAGTTTTCCGATCGGTGTATCTTCCGATATAGAAAAGGCTTTCCTTCAGTTGGGAATTACGCCTGAGCACAGAGATTTTTTTACCCCACTGAAAACGAACAAATTGTGTATCGGCATTGTCGAGTGGTATTTGGTGTGTCATCGAGTCCTTTCTTGTTAGCTGCGGTACTTTCACACTTACTCGAACATGTGCCCGCAGAAGAATCAAAAATAGCGGATAAATTAAGACACTCGTTTTATGTTGACAATGCGTTAACGGGAGTGAGCAGTGTCAGTCAACTAGAAGAATTCATTTTAAAAAGTAGAGAAATTCTGTCTCGGGGTTGTTTCAATCTGCGAAACTGGGAAAGCAATTCCGAATGTAAGTATACATCTAAGAGTACAGGGATAATGAAAGTTTTGGGAATTTTATGGGATTTAGATAAAGATGTTCTAAAATGCAATGTTAGCCCAGAAGATTTGAAAACTGATAGCAATATAACGAAAAGATTTATTTTAGCAACTATTCAGAAAATATTTGACCCAATTGGAATTTTGTGTTCTGCTACTCTGCCACCTAAAATACTGTTGCAGAATACTTGGAAATTAAAATTATCCTGGGATTCTCCTTTGCCCGATGACATTGCGAAACCCTTTCTAAAGTGGTGTGGTGAAATAGCTAAACTTGAAAATATAGAAATTCCGCGCTATTTTGAAATTAACGATACTACTCAAATGCACGTTTTTGTTGATGCCTGCAAAGAGGCATATGCAGCTTGCATATTCCTTAGAACAGATACATCTGAAGGTGTAAAAACTGTACTGGTTCGGGCAAAAGCGAGAGTTAGTCCTTTAAAGCTGGTAACTGTCCCTAGATTAGAACTTATGGCATGTTGTATTGGTGCCAGGTTGGCACATTCGGTGCAACAAGCACTTAATATTACTGAAGTGGAAACCATTTTTTGGAGCGATTCCATAGTTGCCTTGTATTGGTTGAGGGAAAGAGGGCGATGGTCAGTTTTTGTAGCGAATAGAATTAAAGAAATAAAGACCCTTTTTCCTACGAGTGAGTGACGACATGTACCAGGAAAAATTAATCCGGCCGATCTAATCTCGCGAGGCTGCTCACCTAGTCATTTGGTTGAGTCGCGTTGGTGGGAAGGTCCACTATGGTTAGTTGAGTCCCCAGATACCTGGCCCGTAACAGAGCTAATTAATTGTGAAACATCTGAAATTTCTTCAGAAAAAAGAGAGTTAGACTATGTAATTTAAGTTTGTCAGAAGAGGAGATACCATGGTATGCTAAGAAATTTTCCAAATTCCACTCAATCTTAAGATTAGTAGCCTGGGTTCTCAGATTTGTTAATAATGCTAGAACTAACATCAAGGATAGAAAGAGAGGAAAATTAACATTAGAGGAGATAGAGAGTGCTGAGATCCGACTAATTAAATGTGTGCAAGCTCAAAGTTTTCCGGACGGGAAGTCTGTACCTAACCTGTGTGTGTTCAGAGATGGAAATAATGTCATTCGTGTGAAAACTCGAATTACCGAACGTATAGATACGCCTCAGTTTCTGTCTCCAATCTTGCTACCTAGCAATTGTGTCTTTACACAAAGACTTGTCGAGCATTTTCACAACAAGAATTATCATGCTGGGACACAATTGCTTCTCAGTATAATACGTGAAAAGTATTGGATAGTAGGTGGAAGAAAAATTGTTCGAAAAATATGGAATTCCTGTATAATATGTCGCCGATTTAAAAGTAAATCTCCCATGGCTGATCCAGTTTCCCTCCCTGCGGATCGAGTTAAAAATGCAGGCATTTTTGAAGTGGTAGGAGTGGATTTAGCAGGCCCCCTGTACATAAAACGGGGTGAAAAGGTATGGGCTGTCCTATACACTTGCGCCCTTTACAGAGCAGTACATATGGAATTAGTGTCTTCCCTCTCTACGGATGCCTTTTTGTTATCTTTTCGCCGGTTTGTGGCTAGAAGAGGAAGACCTCAAGTTATCTATTCAGATAATGGTACTAACTTCAGAGGAGCCCATAACGTACTGGCTGCCATCGACTGGAACCAAGTTTCTCACTATGCAGAGATAGAACGCATAACATGGAAATTTATTCCTCCCACAGCTGCCTGGTGGGGTGGCTGGTGGGAGAGGCTTGTAAGAACAGTAAAAGAGCTTTTAACGAGAACCTTAGGCAAGGCCATATTTACTTATGAAGAACTTGTAACCATCTTGTGTGATATGAAAAGATCGTTAACTCACGTCCATTAATATATTTTTCTGAGGACATGCAAGACCTTACTCCAATTGCACAGGCAATGTTTCTGTCTGATCGACCAAATACCGGAGTTAGAGATTTAGATGTGAGAGATGCTAATCACCGTAAGAGGTTGCGATTTCGATCCAAAGTGATCGAAGAGTTGAGACGAAGATTTAGGAACGAGTATCTGGGTCAGTTGATTCAACAACAAAAGGAAAATCCTCAGTCGTCAAACATTTATCCAGGGGATATCGTTCTGATTGGGGACGATGTGAAAAACGTCTTCAATGGCTTTTAGCTCGTGTTATAGAAACAATTCCAGGAAAGGATGGACTGGTAAGAACTGTTAAGTTAAAGACTCAGTCCTGTAATCTAACTCGACAACGCGTCTTTCCGCTTGAGGTAAGTGGAAATGACTGGACAGTTTTACCGTTCAAAGACGTTCCACTGACTGAATCGTCTGTAGACTCTTTTAATCCAGATTCTGTGGAGGCTACCCAGCCTCAAGTTTCCAGATATGGTCGTGCCATCAAGAAACTCAACAGATTGAAGTTGATGACTTTAAGTGATGTTTTTAAGTAGCTATCCAGCTCCTCAAAAAGGGGGGAGGATGTTGCGAATGGCATCACCGTTGCGAATGGCAATCAGAAGAAGAGGGTTTTATTTTGTTCTATTTTGTTTCAGTTGATGTTTAAAATCTCTTCATGTAACTTGTGTCGTTCTTGAATAAATGTTTTTAACGTGTTGCTGTCTAGTTTTCTGTATTTTGGAAGTCTATCAGCCAAATCAGACATCTGGTAGATATCAGCCCTGCTCAGTTATTAAGTATCAGAGAGCTACGTTTTAATTTTATTTGGTAATTTTAACAGAATTGTTGCAAAAGAGTATACTCAAAATAGATTAAAGAAATTGGTTTGACTAAACTCGTAAATTCGACTAAGTTGGTAAGAACAACTTAATCTAATTAAATTCACTTTACTTAAGCATCTGTCAGCATTCCTGTCATTTTTAGATGCATTGTGGTATTTTTGTCTTCCACTCTTTTTAAATCCTACATCTTACCATTCTATAACCTTTAAAATGTTTTTCAGCTTCTCATGAGTTTTTTCTCCTGGATACAAGAAAAAAAAATTCAAATGATTTCTTCACTTCATTTTTTTGTCCTATGTGTGAAAGCAAAAAAAATAATTTCACTCTTGTGATTTATTTGAGAAGGTGTACCATGAAAAATGGTACGAAAGTGATTTGAATTTTCAACATCGGTCAAATGTTTTTCTTAAAATCTCCTCTCAGTAGTAAGGTAAGTTTTAACATGTATAGGGGAATCGAAATAACTTGTTAAAATATTTTACTTAGAGAAATCAATCTGACAGCATTATTTGTTTTAATGTAAGAACTGTTTTGATCAATGTTCAGTTGGCTGCAGAATATTTTCTTTGTTCACCAACAACAAATGGCCCCTATCATTTTTGAATAGCAGCTATATTTAACAGAAACATAATTTTGTATATTTTTTAATATTATCGATTGGACAAGTCAGTATGAACAAAAATTTCAATTATTTATAAAGAATAACACAATTTACCCAGAAATATATAAATCAACATTATTTAATTAATAATTTTTTTCATACTCTCGATATAAGTGTTCTCAGTTTTCTTTGAAGCACCTAGTTTGAGAGTATATTTCTTTTATTATTCCACATACTGACAGATATAAATCTTTTTTAGAAAATTCTACTTTTCTTTTTTCTCTTTCACCAACTATTAAGTTAATTTATCTCTATTGGCAATTAGATTTGTCCTTAAACTTTTACATGTTTCAAAACAAGCTTTATGCTTTCTAGAGGTTTTATACAAAATTATTTGATTTTGAACGTCGGAACTAAATCTTTTCTAGGCTTGAAACACAATTACAAATTTAGATGTACTAGCCAATTGTCTGTGTTCACAAAAGAAACAGATCGCAACAAAAACAATACAAACTTTGATTTTTAATTGAGAATGACATTCATATTTTTAGAACTTTCCCGTCATTTAGTAGAATTGCAAAAATAAAACATCGAATGTCGATTTGGCACTTTTCTTCTTATTATCTTGTATTATAGTTCTTTTTTCATTTTGTTTTTATATAATGCCATGTCTCAAATCAATGATGAATAGGAAAAAAATGAGATACATCCGAAAAGAAAACTGTTATTTCTTTTTCCTCCATTGAAGAATAAATCTTTCGCAGAAAGATGAGAAGATGTATATAATACAGTACAATACAATGTAATGCAATGCAATTATATTTCATGATACTTTTAAATACGTATATTTGTACAATTCAATATCTTATATTTATAAATTAAGATTATTTCATAAAAAATAATTTATAAAACATTTTACTGCTTTATATTATCATTTGAATTTGAACATTTGGAACACAGATATTTGTGTATAAGGATTATTCTATTTTAAATAATGAGTTGATTATTTAAAATTTTTATTGTTGATATCGTAAACCTTAAAGAACTGAAATTATATGTGTCATAATGTGTAATAGATAATTATAATTTTGTTTAATTTTCAGTTTCTAATACTTGTTTGAAATTTGATGAATACAATTGGAAAAATTTAAAAACTCTATTTTCGCTCTCATATCATGTTACTTGTTTATAGTTTCTTTATTGCATTTTTGTTAATGAATTTATGTAAAAATATTGAAGAAAATTGTGACACCAATCAATTAAGAATAAGTATTATGTATTATAATTTAAAGATTCTTGTTTAATTTAAAACTTACATAACTAATAAATCGTTCTATATAAAATTTTCTAAAAGCAATACATCAGTTACTTTTCAAAACTAACTTTCTCAAACATATTTTTACTATGAACGTCGTGTGCTGATCTGGTTTTGAAAGTCATCATTTTCATTTTCATAAAATTGGGATTTCTTTTCCCGATCTATCCGAAGATTAGTCGTGTTTACTGATGGCGGCTGTGGTATGTGCAAATAGTTGTGGTCACAATGTCCTCCGAGAGAAATGATACTTGATTTTTTTATTCGGCAGTTGATTTGTAATATTGAAAGCCTAAAATAAAGTTTTTTTTAAAGCTTAATACCTACAAAATCACGAAATGAAATTTCCTGCATATTTGATTTATGAATGCAAAAATTTCATATATGAAATTAAAGTGTCAGATAAATTTTACGCTTACAGTTTCTTTAAAAAAGTTTCTATAAAAATGTAACTCATTTTTTTTATCTAATATTGAATGATTTTTTAAATGTTTTGGTGTTTCAGAGATAAAAGTTCTTAGATCTTCTGCAAAATATATTTTCAAGAAAAATTAGAGCACTTTTAAATATGTATGGAAGTAAAAAGTAGCCCCGAATTTTAAGCAAAATTTAGTCTTTCTCTTAAACTTTTTATTGAAAAAAATCTTCAAAGAAGATAAAGAAAATAAACTGGGCACCTGAATCTATAAATATTTTCCACATGGATTAATGATGTAATGAGGGGTGCTTTAGAAGTTATTCAGGCCCTGTAAAATAATTATTAACTTCATTTTTATTATTAATAACTTATTGATTGATGTGGGTATGTTGTGATATATTAATGTAAGAGTCTATTAAGAAATATAATATAAATGAGCATATATATATATATATATATATATATATATATATATAT
>JAPDSC010063188.1:371059-383536 GCA_026290005.1 Latrodectus geometricus | reverse complement strand
TATATATATATATATATATATATATATATATATATATATATATATACGCAATGTGTGATTAGGAATATTAATGTCAGTAGTCCCTGTTATTTTTATTATCAAGAATTTACCTTACTGCTAATAAATAAATAATTAAATCAAAAATAACATACGTTTTGTTTTTGGATCAGGATTGTAAATATATATACAGATATAAGAAAATACAATATAAAAATAGAAAAATAGTTATATGATTAAATAAATACTACATAGTCGATAACACATGAGAGTTATAAAAAATTAATCTTTTAAAGTATGTCTTATTTATTTCCAAATATATGATGGATATATTGCTAAAATGATTTCAAAAAAAAAAAAAAAAATTACCAGTTGGCAAAAATAAATAAAAAAAAAAAAATAGAAATCCAAGACAAAATGTACAATAAGGTATTTTTGAAAATGAGAATCAAAACCAGTTTGGTCAGTTTTTATGGTCATATAGAGAACTATATTTTCATTTTGGTGATAAATAAATTCATAGTTTGCCAATTTAAATTCACATTTGTAATAATTTAATTCAAAACTTACCCCAAAAAGATTCGTATTGTTGTATATCGTGTAAGACACTGTTCCATAATAAAATCGTATCAAAGTTTAAATCATAAAGATAAAGGAGTGCATGCAGTTGTACAGATAAAGTGGTTTTTATAATTTATTTACGCAAAAAAGTAAAAAGATGTAAGTAAAATAAAGTATGACTTTAAAGATACAATTTCTGATTATTTCTTACAGTACAACATTCAGTGAAAAAAATTTCTTTCGTTTGAATTCATCAAAGATAAGTCCAATAATTTACTCCATATAAAGGGAGAAAACTCGTAAAATCTCTATGCACCCATCCTGAAAGGTATGCATCCATCTTCTGTTGTTTGGTAGTGGCTGAAATGGAACTCGTAACCCTTCTTTCTGAAGAGCACTGTTCTACCGCAATGAGTCCTGATTACTTTTATTTTAAGCAAATCTGACTTAAAAAAGCCTCATCCACTTTAATTTAAAAGACTGAATAAAAAAGAGGAGATTCAATTTGAATGATATTGAGTAAAAAAAAGTGGAAATCTGAACCATGGATGAAATGCGTGAGTTTCAAATTGTGATTTTAAACAAAACCTAATCCAAATTAATTTAAAAGGGTGTGATTAAAAAAAAGATATTTTATCTTGAAATTTAATTTGAGTGATTCGATTGAAAAAGATAGAAAATTCATGACTTTAATCTAAATCCAATATTAAATAACATGATTTTTTTTATTAAAAAATTGATATCGAAAGAATTAACTAATTTATCAAATAAAATGATTATTTTATAATTAAATTGAATGACATTAAATTTGATTTATAAATACGAGCACGGATCAAACATTTTATGATGGTCAAGTCCTAAGATCAGAAACAATTATAAGCCATGCCAATTACAAAATATAACACATTTTTAACTATTTCACACATATTCATATAATTTTTGCGATTCAAATTTGTAATGTTATCTTTCACACATACAAATGGAATTTATATATATATATATATATATATATATATATATATATATATTGTGTACGAAGAGCGATAAACTAAGAGATGGAAGTACGAGATCTATCAAGAACGATAATTCCTTGAAGATTCTAGTAAAACATCTAGAATTTTTGTTCTTAAGAGCTTTTAAAATGAGGTTAGACATGTTTTAAAAATATATTTTTGTTAATAATTAAATGAAAGAAATGGATTATTTGTGAACTGTGCATTGAATATATTTTTTCTTTCGTAACGCGCATGCTTTGTTTTTCATTTTATATTAACGTTTTTGTGTCAATATAAAATGCGAAATGACGTTAGCCAATTGCCACGGTGATAAGCTATCAAGGAATCGAAATCGCTCTTGAACGTAATTGGCAAAACTCATTATAGCTGAAATAAGTCAGCTGTGAGTCGTGACATCATCTGTTATTTATTTTATGAAATATAAATCGGCATTTCTTTTAAAATCCCTGCGTAAGTTTTTCTGATATGGAGAATGCTTTTTTTTATTTATTTACTTTTTTATCAGGTTATTCGCTCCGGCGTATAATGCGCACAACGAAATTCGAAACTTTTTTAACATATAATTAGCGGATTATATTCAGGAAAATATATAACACGAAATAGTTTAGCATTTTGCAGAACAAACGATTTGGCATAATGAAATGATGATTTCATTTATAGATTAACTAATAATGAATTAAATGATTTCTATTATATTTGAAATCTCTCTTTAGTTGCGAAGTTCTCAAATATTGAAATCAGAGTTCTTTTCATACATTTCCAACAGGTGATGTTTAAGGGAAAGCGAAAACGCATTCGTTGAAGTAGGTAAAACAATCTTTCAAAAATCGGAATTTCTTTAAATACCTTATTCTATTTTAAACGATTACACGCTGAGAATGTTCAATGAAGATCTAAGGTGGCAAATAATTTTTATCAACATTCAGTGGTATTGCATAAATGTCAATTTTAAAATGAAGAAAAGATCACTTAAATTTTTATTTATATAGATAAAATAAACTGAAGATTCCATTTAAGTTTCATAAGGTCTTCCAGGGACGAGAAAATCAGAAAACCCTGCAGAAGAATCATTATTTACCAAAGATTTGGTACATATTATTGTATGTTTCGTCATTTTATATCCTTTATATAAGCACACATGTCCTCTTCACTTCTTTATCGGAGGCAATTATGGTTCACTCTGTTGATTTAGCTGGAAGCTATGATTTTAATTTAGTATTAAAATTGAAAATGTGATAGTTATAAAAATAATGATCGATGTAAAAGGAATGCATTTCTTTCCTTTAATATCTTACGTATTATTGATAAATTTCATACATTTCTAAAGAAAAATGAATTTTATTTTTATTGAATTTGGCGTGAAATCGATGCTTCAGTTATCTCGCTTTATTACCAGATTGAAAGTTGTATAATTTAAATAATATCGACATTATAGTTACCAGATGAAATGAAATTTCAGATATTTTTCTCCAAAAATTAAAATGCCAGTATTTATAATTTTCAAATCTGCTTCATTTGATTTAGGGTATATAAATTCCCGAAAACGCAGATCAGTTTTTGAAAGATAAAAATATTGAGAACTTTCGTGGAAAATATGCTTCTTTTATCATTGATCGGATTGTTTGGCTCTGGGCACTGGACTGCTTCAAAAACTAAAACTGTGGGGATACATTTTTTAATATCTACCATGCAAATTGTCTTCCGGAGTATTTTTCATAGAAGGTGTCCCAGAGAAAGAAACCCAGAAAACTCCCAAGCATCCACAAAAATGTCAGATGTGAATGCCGAAGACAGAAGCACAACATCCATCTCCTTAGGGCTCATTATGATTAATACTGGAACATCGTTCTTCAGAGGGAAAAGTCCTTGGTTCGATTCCTGCTACGGTCAAACAACGGGAGATGGTTGTTGCGTTTCTGCTTTTTGTATGCACATCTGTTGGTGTTTATCCGTGTTCCCTCTCTTGTGACGTGTGAATACGGTCTACAATTTATGAAAATCCTCCCAAAAGGAAAATCCTTAAAAGAAACTTACACAGGAGACGTAAGAATGCGTTACCACAGCCTTAGACCACTAGGCAATCCACAACACGGTGTCAGAAATATTCACCACTCGTTGTTGAATGTTATCTGAAATCGAACCGGAGACTCATAGGGTTGCTTGTTGCGCAACAGACTAATTTAACTTCGTCTAATTGAATCGTGGTTTTAAATTTGATTCTGTACCACAACAAGTATCCGCACCTTAGGTTGAAGTCAAACCCATCAATTTTTGAAATGTAGATTATAATTTTAATCTTTAAATAGCTAGGAGGGTATAACTTTTTAAAATAGGTATTTTCTATATTATGCTAAGCAAATGTGTGTGGGGGCGGGGATAAAAGTAGTATCCTAACATTGAATCATATAGAAACATTAGTGTCAAACATTTAACCTGATTTCGAAGTATAACTATCTGCATCATTATTGTGACTTAGATGATTATCTGAATAGCCAATGTTCTAGATTTTCATTCAACAATTCCTAGATTTCAATGATATAGTTAGAAATCAAGTTTAAACCGTTTCTCCCGATTGAATTTGCCTTCTAAAAGAAAATGTAAAGTACATCGACTAACAACCAAACCAAATCGTAGTATAAGACTATTTGAATCTGGTTTTAGGACAAATATTATTTAATCGTTGTTGATTTACTAAGGGACTACTGTTATGAGAGATAAATAATGTTAAAAATCTATAGGTAGTAATTTCCGTTCCGGCAGTACAAAAATTTACCACAAGTAAGGACAAAGATTAACTTCGGAACTTTTTCATTACACCCCCAGTTAGCAGTTTCCGCCTGAAATAAGCTAGTGATCAAATAAATTTTCTCAATGAATGATAATTATTTAGTTTATAAAATGTAAATAGAATCTTTATGCTATTTTAAAGTATTTTCTAAAATACTCACTTTTTAAACAAAACACAACACAAATATTTACGACAGTTATTGAGATATTTTTCTTCCCATTTCGATGATCATCGCACTGGGGTATAATGTTATTAAACCTTAATTTTTGTGAAAATCAATTAGCAAATTAAAAAAAAGTCCAAAAGAACTGAAAAAGTAAATCCTCTAGTTCTGAGTAACATTGGCTGCTTACAGAAATCTTCTTGCCTATGCTAACATTTCTTTGATATGATATGGAATGAATTTTTCAGAAAATAGGTTTGAAGTTATTTTTCAATTGTTGGTTATGTTAATGACATGATGATTTTGGCAAGCTTTTTATTGATTATGACAGGGTGGTGTTGTGGGGAATTTTACTCGAATAAGGACAATCAAATGCATCTGAACATCATTATGTAGACACAAAGAATAAATTTTCTTCGAACTAGTTATTCGTTAGGGAACAAAATTCTATTCTATGCAAAAAATTTTCAAGTAAAATATTAAATAAAAATGCATATTTCTTTTGGTTTCATCATTTCCTAATCCACACCATAGATGATCCAGAACTCGGTATTAGTAATTGCTCTTTATGATTTCACTTACTTTGTATTGATTGTACTTACTTTGTACTGTTCACTTACTTTGTACTAATCATTTACTTTGTATTGATTTCAGACTAATATCATACATTGGGTTCTCTTTTTGAAAGTAAGTTCTGTGCTTTGTGTCTCAATATAGTTAATTTTATTTCGAACACTTATTGCTAGTTGCGACTTTCGTGATAAAAAAAAAAGAAGACTTATTTGGGCCAGAGTCAATGAGACATAAATATTTTTTTCAAGTCGTGGTGATTTTGTAATAACGTGTCGCAAAGTGGGAAATATTTTTTTAAGTTTGACCATGAATGTTTAAAATTATAAAGAATAATTTTTTAATTTAAATTTTAATTAATATATGTAAAATTAAAAATTTTTGGTAAAATTAAAAGAATCTAATTTGTAAAATTATTTGCACTTCTAAGTCATTTTTACAGGAGTTATCCATATTAAATTCTATGTATAAACTGATCTTAAAATTAGAAATATTCATGTTATTTTGATTGACTATTTATATCTTTGGACAAATTATATAGGTTTTGTTGATTGCGAAGAAACAATAATTTGAAGTAGCATCAAAACATAAATTCATGTTTCGATTTTGTTTTAAGTACTATTAAATTTAAAAACTATTAAAATGGATTCGGAATCCATTCTTGTGGTCTGAGCAGTATTTCTGAACTATTAAATTAATAACTTGAGTGCTTATAATTTAACCAATAGTTCTTGCAAAAATAGCAGGGAAACAAAGTGAGTACTATTTTAAATAACTTTATAGTTTGTTTACCATTGATAATAGATTTTATAGAAGAGAAATTAGACTTATATTTAAAAAAATTTTTTATTCAATTTTATTGTAAAGAATAATTAATGATTAAAAAGGAAATTGAACTTTATTGCATTGATTTATAAGTAACTCTGAATTTCAGAAACTATATGAAAATATCAAACAATGATCACTTTCAATCTTCATCTTAAAAAACATATGAGAAATTTTGTGATGAATAAAAGTGTGTGCAATGCAATCATGAATTTATTAGTTGCAATACGATAACTAATAAATTAGACCAATAATAAACCCGAGAAATAATCAAGAACAAGCTAAACTTATGCACAAAACAATTTTTTATTTTTAAATCCGTAATAGAAGAATTCTGTGTCCTTTGTTAATTGGATACAGACGAAATTTAAAGAAAACGCTTCTTTACGAGCACTTCACGAAAATCCTGCTTTCCCATTTTCAAAATACCGGATTAAGCTATCTGGATGATTTAGCCAAGCACATTTGCAGTTACCGTAGATCATGTTGCAAGAACAAACTCTTTCGCCACAGCAATGGCGGGGTCCATGCCCATGGGACCCCATTCTGCATGACTGGTTGGGCTTTGCACATTTTCTGAAACATAAAATAGGACAGCATCAGTTAAAATACGACAGCAATTAAACAATGTAAAAATAAGAGCTATATAGATACACAAATTATAACAAGAAAGTCTCTCTTTCTGATTTAGAACTCTTCAATTTATTATTCTTGTTCTATTACAAAGTTAAAGTATATAACATTATATTTTTAATGAAAAATTAAAATAGTTTTACCGAGTTTTGTGTTGGTATTTAAATTATTTTAAATTTATATAAATATAGGCTGCGCACAAAAAAACAAGTATAACGAATTTCAATGTTCTAAAAGTGCTTTAATATTTTCATCGTAACAGTTTTAATCCTTTCGAAATGAACAATGTTATACCAAAACAATTGTTCTAAAAAAATGTTCTTTAAAATGAGTGCTTAAAATTTTCTTATTACCGTTATATTGTAAGTATACCGTTATATAATATTACCGTTATATTGTAAGTATGTTGATAAAACCATTTAAAAGATTTTTAATTTAAACCATTTAAAAGAGCAAGAGTTAAAACCATTTAAAAGAGCATTAAATTTTTTTTCAGAACAATAGTTTATTTGCAAAATAGCTTACAATTTTATGATTATATTATTTTGTAAATTTAACTATTTGATATTTTTAGAACTAAACATAATTCCAAATTTTATATTTTGGAACTCGGAGAATTTTCTTACCTGGAAAAGATAAATTGTCTAATATTCTGTCTGTTTAACAACTGCTAGAAGATAATGACTCACACTTTTGCCAATTTCATCTAGTTTCTTTTTTGTACTTCCTGTTTCGAGAAGAAACACGATGGTAGAATCTTTTGAACAGTGACTAAAAGTTTTTCTCATTTTTATGTCTGATTTTATAAAATATTAACTGCAATAAAAAGAATTAAAAAAAAAGTGCAGATTATGAAGGCGTTTTTAATTGAAAACATCGCGGTTATTATCCTATTTGCGAGCGAAATATTTATTAATGATTAATATATTATCGTAAAAGAAAACATAAAAAAGTATTATGTTCTTACTCTAATCCAGCATGATGAAATTCATTTTCTGTAAGAAAAAGTGTAAAATTAAACATTTTGTATTAATATATATATAGTTTTTTAATTCGAAACATATTTTGGCCTAAAAATCAAATAATATATGAAATCTGAAATTTCAATAAAATTAATTAAATACATTTGAAAAAATAAAAATAAAAAAAAAAAACTTTTTCGTATAATATAATTGATTTGACACATAACTGATTTTAATTGAATGAATAAATTTTATTTTTAGAAATTAAAAGCTTAACAATCAATTATATTATAATGAACACATTATAAATAATATATTTACAATAAGAATATAATTTTGTACCTGAGAAGCTATGAACACGCATACAATCAACTTCCCCCACACATTGTGACACATTTATTTGAATTTATTAAAAAAATTTGGTATTTAATAATAACATTCTTTTTTTATTTAACTGCTTAACCATATTTTTGTTATATAATTTTATCTGGAAATTTTCATCATACATTCTTTTCTATACATTTTATTCAATAAAATGTAGTATTAAATAATTTTTTCGCATAGAAAAATGCAATTAATTATTTTTTAGAAACGCGTAACTTTTACAATTATTTAATTTGAACAAAGTTCCTTATCACTAAATAGATTATAAAAAAATATGGAATTGTAATTATTAAATTTCAATTTATACCACTTTTATATAACCAAACTATATATTTAACCAACAACATATCATTATAGTAACCTTAAACATATTACCAAACAATTTTACTGATAGTAATATACATAAAAGTATACATACATATTATAATCGGTAAAGTTGTTAAATAATGTATTATTTGATTTTACTTTAATAGTGAAACAAGTTGTATAGTATGATTAGTTACGTTAATACAAAAAGTATATTATTATTTAATTATTTTTTTTGTTTCGTAAAATGGATTTTTTAATCTATTATTCCATATATGTTACAGTTATCTTAAAGTCTGATGTGTGAAATTTTCATTAGATATTTTCGTAATACAATGTTAACTTAACAATTTTAAAATAAAGAGAATTTTTATTTTAAAATTGAATAATACTCGCGTGCATTTTCATTTACAATATCAGAATAAGATTTTGCTACAAAGCTTGTATTGCTGTTTAGAGTTATTATATTCTTTAATGCGAAATGTTTTTGGTATTTAATTTGTATGCTTGAAGAGAGATTTTACATTTCTGTAAAATCGCACAAAATGCAAATACACTGTAAAGCATTTTATAGCACTTTAAAGTTACAAATGGAATCATAAGTTTCACGACCAAGTTTCGTTTTAATTTTCATATTTATTTCGAGTTAGCTTTAATTTCCGTTTGTTGACTACATTTAAAAAAACTTCGGAGTTATTTTTGAGACTCATAAGAAAACATGCATCATGAATTATAGATGAGATACGTTTTCTGAAAAAATATTTGTTTATTTAAATTATGGCAATGATTGAAAATACCTTCAACTGGAGTGTAGTGTGAAAAGGAATCAACAGCCAATAAATTTAAGAACAAAATTGCAGCAACACATTTCATCATATTCCGAGTAAAAAAGAGGAATGCACGGAGCCTGAAATTACAAAAACAAAATTAAAATTGATGCTACATGTAACGGAGTTTTTAATAAATCAGAGTACTAAAACCGCTTTTATTAAAACAGAAATAAAATAGGAATAAAGTAATAGTATAACTGATTTATATAACTATGGAAATGTGACAGAAAATATCCATACATTTACCACACTTTTCTTAATGTTGTGTACTCTGAATTTCATTATTTATTTTATTGTAATTCTGCTCTGGGAATGCCTTAAAACTTTGATCCTAATTCCTTCGTTTCCTATCGTCTTTCTGTTGCCGATAGGTAATGGACAATGTATTTAAAATTTTGTGCCAAAGAAGAACAAGTTATAGTGTTTCGATTCATCTAGTTTCAGGTTGTTGTTGCACCAGCATGTTTCCCTGTAACTAACCCTGAATTGAGGTTTACGAGTTAGTTTGAGGTTGTCAAAACTCACATGTATACACGTAACGGTGCAGGTGAGCCCAGGACTGTACCTTAAAGTTAACGGGTTAGGAATCTCGCATACCAAGAAATACCTTGTAACTTTGAACCATGGTGAGATCACACTTGAGCTTGCATAATGCTCTCCACATTCACGCCACACCAGTGGAAGAACCTTGGACGCCACAGAATTCGTGACGTGGATTGGGGACGTGGACACGTCCCCAATCCACGAAGTTCCAGCAACCCAGTGAGGGAGAATGTTGTCATCTTTACAATCATTTCCCACGGCATATGAGGTTTCACTCTGCTAGAAGCGGCGTGAAGCTACAGAGCTATTGGAAGTTGCTGGAACTCACCGTAGACTATCGCCTTCACTTAAAACTGCATTGTTATAGTCCAAGAATTATAAAAATGTAATGTGAGGTAATATGTATATAAAATGTAATATGAAGTTGCTTTTAAGTAAAAATATTTCATGATTATCCAAAACCATTAAAAAAATTTTCTTTTACAATATTCCTCATGTTAATTATTAAAGTCTTAATTATTGATAGCGTAGCTACAATAATGGTGTTTTCTTGATCTAGAGGTAAAAGGTTCCATACTTGACCCAACAAAAACAGTCGTGTGAAGGGTATCTGTGAATTTTAAAAATTCTATTGGCCCATTGCTTCTCCTCGGAGCGGGCACCTGATAACGAAAAGTACAGTCTAGAGATCACCTTCACGATTGGAATCTCATTTAATTGGAATTTAGAAAAATTCGATGAGACATTTATTCAATATTGTTAACAATCAGCATTGCAATACTATTATTTTCTCAGTCTCATTTATAAAGCTAAGTTATTATATCATCGCTTTTTGTTTATTTGACCAATGAAAAAAATTTCTAAATATTACTCATATAAATATGAGTAGACAACTAACTCTAAATAAAAAAATACGAATGCTTTCTGAAGATAACTTACCTTCTTTCTTTATCTAGAGGTTGATTACTGTTAGCAGCCTCCCAGAATGATGCTATATTATAGTCTGCAAAACTGAGTTATAAAATATAGCAATAAATGCAAGTATGAGTGGAGGTTAATTAATGCAGGTATGAAAAATATATAATTTTTTTCGAAAAGGGGAAGACAAAACTTGCTTATAGGTATTAATGTAGCGTCATAAAGATCGAAAATTTTGCAATTATAGGCCAAGTAATTGGGAGTTATTTGTAATTAGTGTCAGGAAAACTTGACGCAATGGATTGCTTGGCTATAATATTTCGCAAATTTTCTGATTTTGTTTTTTCGGTAATTATTTCTATTTCAAGTGAAAAATGATTTCCTTTTTTTTATGTATAATGAAAGAAACGATTTTTTATTACGAGGCCATTACTAACAAGGAGTTGAGTGAGAAGAAACATTTATTCTTTGTAACTTTAGAACATATAGTTAATCAATGGTACTAATAATGTATAAAAAGATAAATAGGACAAAAATATGTACTTAACTGTGTATATTACAAATACATATTGAGTAAATAAATTTACTTTTACAAAGTACGAATGATTCAATACTTGAACCAATATTAGATTTATTTAACGCGTCTTATTTACGACCTTAAATAAATCTTTGTTGTATGTGATTGAGAGATTTTCAGTTTTACTCAATTTGAAAAACACTTCTTGTTTAATCTGCTTGTTTATTACAGCATTCCTTTCCTTTTTTCTTTCACTTAATGGCTTTTATGTTCAACATAGTTTGCATGCTTACTTAATCTTTTGTGAAATTACGTTTGAAAAGAACAGATAAAATGTATTTGCTCAAAATTATCGTCAATCATAAATTCTATATAGAATTGTATTTAATTTATTTGTGTTATTATACTTCATACTATTTCTCTTGAAATTTCCTTAAATTTTACTAAAGATCGACTTCTATTCATGAAATGTCATCATTTTGCTGAAGGATATTTAGCAGCTTTGTATGCCATACTTTTACGAGGAAACTTTACGTTTAATTTATAAAATACCAACATCATGAAGTTATTTTGGTGGTTGCGTTGTCTTAACCACACGTACATTCATTTATTTATCTCATATGCATCTGTATAACTGAGTTTAATGTGTATAACTTCTTCTGTGCTCCCTCTTCTTCTTCAAGTGCAACTATTTCCAATTTCTAGTGCTCTCTCTATAAAATACACATGACATCAACACAATTTTGAGCGGAAATTCATTTTTAATATTTTCAAAATTTTGTAATTAACTTTGAACTATCATAATTTGGAAATGTAATTGATATAATTCAGAAAACAAATTATTTACTTTAAATAAAACATGAAAATTATATAAATAATTAAAAAAATTCAAAAGGGAAGGATTCGTGAAGGAATTATTATCTTTCGAAAAGAGTGAATTCATTAATTTAGTTATTAGATTAGAAATAAATTTTCTACATATCATTAAAATTCGATGATGCCATAATTTTCCAAAATGTCATTTTATTTTTTTTAAACCAAAAACATAAATTTTAGAAATAAAAATTGAATTTACGAATAATCATTAAATCTGCAGTATGGTGATTTAACACCCTATTTTTATATCCACTGTGGTAAAAATTTATATTTCATTTTGACCAGAGACTATATTATATATAGTTTTTATCTGAATGAATAAAATTGAGATTGGAAACAAAAAGAAAAAAGAACTTTGGTGATATGAGAGTTGGTTTAATTTGGTTATAGCAACCCACATACTTGCCAGACCTTTTATTTATTTTTACTTGCATTACTTCAAACAGATGTCACTAAGAGTCCAAGAAGATTATATTATAAAGTCAATTCAAAGTAGGATTTTTCTTTAGGTTGAAAATTGAACGAGCTACTTTTGTTTCCCGTAGCTTAATATATATATATATATATATATATATATATATATATATA
>JAPDSC010063188.1:354620-370959 GCA_026290005.1 Latrodectus geometricus | reverse complement strand
TATATATATATATATATGGTTTCTTTATAATTTAATTTACGCTATAAAATAATGGATGATAATAACAGACTCTTTTAATGGAAAAATAATTTTGAATGAATCAATGGGGCATTTTTTTTGAGAAAAAACTGAAATAGGAAAATGTTTTAAAAACTAATTTTAAGATAACTGTTACAATTAAGTTTTATCATAAATAAATAAATATATTGAATATGTTACAAATAAAATGTGTTCCATCAAAGTGGATATTGCAAAGGAATTCTCTCAAAATCAAGATATTTTTCTTACGGAAGATTACTGATTTGTTTTTGATGGAAAATTGCATTGGACTATTTAGATGTATTTTTATGGTGGCAGTTACAATTATACAATAAAAAATATAAGAATGGCTCTCTTTAAAGAATTTGATAATTTTCTCAAAACTCTCTTCTGATGAAATTGAGTGGTGCTAATGATGATGTTATTTCCGTGGTGTTTGATGATGGAATGATGCAGAATATGCTCCTATGGCCGTCACCATCGAAACAGTGTCAAATATACAATAATGGCTTTTCTCGAAAAATGAGTTCATGTCATCAGAGTTCTGCTTTGAAGCATTATGCTCTAATGGAATTCGGTGGTGTCAGTGTTCGATCTGTTGTGTCTGATGATAGAACTAGACAATATATCTCTACGATAATCACCCTTCTAACACTGCAAGAAAATACAAGAAAAACTTTCATCGAAGTATGAAGTAGTTTTATGAAAATTCTGTTTTGAATTTTTAGAAAATTACCAATTTTCTAGATGTTCAATGTTCAGATGGAATTGAGTGGCATCAACGATGATGTTTACCCTGTAATATCTGATGATTGTATGATGGAAAATATGTGTCAATGACAGGCCCCGTCATAACACCCCACCAAGAATTATAAGTACAGTTCTTCAAAGATGAATTTTCTCAAAGTTCTCTTCGGAAACATGATATTCTGTTAGAAGTTACTTCTCTTATAAGGAAAAACAATTAATCAATTATTTCTTATTTATGATTAATTTTTAATAATATTATTTATGGCATTATATAAATTCTTATGCAAATTATTATTAAGAGCAAATTATTTTTCTTAACTAACCAGCGGGTGACCGAGCTCCGCTCGGAGAAAACAGGTATCGAAGCTAACTCGAAGATTTAAATTTTCAATTGTGATTTATCAAAACAATACACGCCATAAGAAAATTTGTGAAACCATTGGTGAAAAGATAACCGGTTAAAGTGCACCATTGTAAACTATTCCAAACAAAGTTAGAGTTTGGAAAGGGAACTATTCTATACAAAGGTAAAGTTTGAAAAGTCATAGGAAATAAAATGTAATTGATAACAAAAAAATTATACAATTAAAGAAATGTTACAAAGTGAGCAGTGTAAAGATTGAAGTGTGTTGAAGTTCAATATTTTTGACAAATTTATTTAGAAAAACCAAACTTATATACATACATAAGAAACATATTATAAACCTATAACATCATAAACATAATAAACATTAATCATCGATTGCGAAGTCTTCCCTGTTGTCCAGGTAGTTTCTTGTCGGAGAGGCAGGTGCAGCTGGTGAGTTTCTCTTGTTCAAAACTTCCTTCCATACGACGTTTCGGGTGTGGGTTGGATTCTCAGGACCTTCAACGCACTTTGACGCTTGACTCTTGAAAACGCGACGTAGAGCATTCTGTGCACGAAGACCGTCGCGAGGAGAAGCACGCCGACGAATTCGAATGTTTGGCCTTGTGACTTGTGTATCGTAATGGCGAATGCTGGAGTAACTGGGAATTGGTGCCGTTGCATAGTTGCGCCAAGCTGTGATTTGCTGGAGTCGAGCTTGATCCTTGGAAGGTGTACTTGTCAGCCTGCGTGTTCACCGGTGATGATCTTAGTCTTGATGATGTTGTTGCAAAGTTCGGTGACAATCAATCGTGTTCCGTTGCACATTCCTTCAGAGGCGTCCAAGTTTCGGAGAAGCATGATGATGCCGTCCTTCTTGAGCTTCAGATTGTGTGGAGGCAAGTATGCGATGTTGATCGAAGAAGCATTCTGACAATGACGGTATATTCTAGTTGTCCATTTGCGGGTCGAATTGAGTTGATCGCTTGTTGTTCCAAAATTCCAGCTCCTTGAAGAATTTCATGTAGAGGTGCGTTCTGCATGTTGAAAATGTAGCTTGAAATCTGATGGATGTTGAAATGTCGGACTTTGTTGACGGTGATTTGAAATCGAAATCAGTTCCTTAAATGCTTTTTTGGAAATTCGAATATTTGGAAATAGGAATTTTGAATGAATCAAAAAGAATGAATCTTTTTAGTTAACAAACGAGTGCTAAATTAAAATTTTCATTAACAAATTTCCCTTGATAAAAAGCAGTGGAATTAGAATCGTACTTTTTTAAAAGTAAATTTAGTAAAAATATCAAAGTTATTCTTATTTTTTTCTTTTATATTTGTTTTACCTTAATTTTGTGATTTAAAAATAATCGTGTGGTCATCAAACTTTATTAGTTCGCCATATTGGCTGTAGATGGCAGCACGTAACCGCTTGAAAAATTTAAGTGCTGCCATCTATAGCCATTATGGCGAACTAATAAAGTTTGAAAATATCCTATCTGTAACTCCGAATTGCTCGACCGTAGCGCTTCAAAACCGGCGCCATTCGATTAATCGTGGCCAAAAACCCCAGACACCCGAGTTTACCGGAGTTTATAAATTCTGGGGCGATTTTCGACTTGGCAACCATTTCTCGTATTATAGTATAGGATATTTTTCATAATATATACGCACACATTTTAAATTTTATGTGTCTTTTATCAAACCATTTTTACATTTATTATGATATGTCAAAGTAATACAAAATGTTGGTCAATTTTAAAATCATAATTCCCAACTTCCATTAAAAAAAAATATTGCTTATATTGATCAAACAGCTTTTTGCTTATGCTTGGTTTATGTGGATGTATCATCATAAAATTAGTCTCGAGATAACCATCTTTGTAGTATAATGATCAATGTCTCAATTTTTTGTTTATGCTTGGCTTTTGCAAGGATATCATCTTTAGCATTCTTGAGATAGTAACCACTGTTGTATAGTAGTCAATGTCTCAATTTTTGGCTTATATATTTGTTTTATGAGCGAATATCATCTCTAGTAGTCTCGAAATAACTAGACTTGTTGCATAGTAGTTAGTGTCTCAACTACTTTTGTTTAGTTTATGCATGCATATCATCGTTAGTAATCTCGAGACAACTATCCTTGATATATAGTAGTTAGTCTTATTTTAATGTCTAATATATCTGTGTTGATATCAAGATTAAGTAATGTAAGATTTGATTCAAATAGAACACCTTTATAAGTTAAGTAAACGACAATCTGGCAGAGTGGATTCCTGACTATTATAAGCATTCAAATCGATGAACCAACGAACGGTCGAGAATTAAACCGATGAATTGTTAAAAATTGATTTTATTTACTAGATAAGAACTATATGTGTCAGAAAAAGCATTCCGTCACATTTCCTCAAAAATATAAGACATAAAAGAGTGTGGCGAATAGCAATCTGTAGAAAAATTTCTTCCAGTTAATTTTGTACTGCGGAAACATACTTTTCCATTTATTTTATACGTTCGATTTCCTTGTAAAAATATACTGTTATTTTTAGAATATTTGGTATCTAAATTTGACTTACGTAGGTGGATTGCGTTATAGATTATCATATCCTTAAAAACTTTTGGTTGATATTTCGGGAAAGAGTTCAACTAAATATAGTTTTGTAATAAGCATTAATTTATAATATCTTGTTTGCTCAGCCAGTGAAAAAAAAATATATATATATTTATTGACGTATTTATATTACCAGATGCGTTATGTATTGGAAATAAGCAGTTGTCTTAAATTCTATGGATACTACAGGAAAATAATAATGATTTATTTTTAAACTTAAAATTAAGAAATGCTGCAGTTTATTTGTATTCTTTTAATATTATTTATACGTTAAAATAACTATAATTTCACTATATATAAAATAATATTTTAAAAATACTTATTATTTTATTATTCATATGATTAAATAGTTATTAGAAAACAAAATCATAATTTGAATTCTTTCTTCTAAAATTAACATAACTGATTTTTATTTATTACTTCATTATAAAATGTAAGAATTAAGACAAAGGGGAAAATATGATGAAAATAAAATAAAAATTTATTAAAAGAACGTGTGTTAATTTATTCAATAAAAATAATTTAAACAAATCAAAAAATTGTGTAAACCAAATATAAATTGTTTAGTAAATTTTTAGAAAAAATTCAGTTTGTTGTTAAAAAATTATTCTAACAAAAGTTGCTTGGCATGAAAAATCATTCGATAATTATTTTAAAACATTCATATAATATTTTATAGATAAAATATTTTTAGGGAATTTTAAATGTATATATTTTCTTGTACATAATTAATATTTAATAAA
Source organism: Latrodectus geometricus (assembly GCA_026290005.1). Taxonomy (NCBI): domain Eukaryota; kingdom Metazoa; phylum Arthropoda; class Arachnida; order Araneae; family Theridiidae; genus Latrodectus; species Latrodectus geometricus. Next base: position 366,474 of record JAPDSC010063188.1, on the reverse strand, counting down.
TTTAAGAGACTTTGTCTTTTAATAAGTATGCTAATGTATTGTTTTTATTTTTTCTCATTTTCCAACAGCAATCCAGAGGAGAGCTACAGCCTGCTCAACATGCTGGTCGAAGAAATGATGTATTCCTGGTTCTATGCAAAAGCACATTTCCTTTTTATCCCAGGTTGAAGTCGATTTGTCATATGGATAGAGGCATTCACAGCGATATTTGAATGTCATTCCCCGGCAGCAGCTGTGGCGGTCATGGGTGCATTCGTGAGTCAATGGTGTGCACTCGTCCGACCTGGAAAATTAAAACATAAGTAATCAATGTGATGCATTTTGAATTCTTTCTATTGACTATAATATTTATCATCATCAAAAAGTGAAATAAAATTACAGAATTTCTTTTCAGCAATATTGCACAGTCCAATACAACTGGTTTGGAAAGCTGTTCATTTTACGGCTGCCTTAATAAATCGCCAAAAAATACGAATTATCGCCAGCCGAAGGTAATGGGTAGAGATTCTGAAGGGAAACTGTTATTAAATTAAGCATTTCAACCGCTTGTGTTATTATTTCTCTTTCTAATTTTGAAGATTCACGATGAGTGAAGACCAGAAGCAACGAATTTTGCTTACACATTAAATCTCACCTTACAGAATTCACATTGTTGTTATACTTCCTTGTACATAGTTCTGAGTTGGGCTCTACCAATTAGTCTAAGCAGCCGTGTAGGAGTCTTCGTAATTTAGAAGTAGGGATCAAGTAGAAGAACTCCTAATATTTTACCTCCCATTCAAGAAATATCATTTCTCTTGAAAGACATTGCAGCCACGACTTATTTCACGTGCCTCTGCTACCTTTAGAAAGTACTATGGATCTTCAGCTAAGTCTGGACTCGAACTCAATATCTTTTGATAATGAAGCCCTAACCAATCAAGCCACTCTTCAGATTTCACGTGGAGAAAATATCTTGGAGAGTACTTCTTGGGAGCATTAAAATATATTTTAGTGCTCTAATAAGGCAATCACAAAATTAAGGCAACAGTGATTTGGGCTCCATTTCAATAATGAAGGCAATAAAAATAATTAAATAATCTATTTTATCAATTAAATGCACACTAATGAGTCATGTAAAATCTAACGTTATATAATAAAATTGAGTTTTAGAACTTATTCCTAGAACAAAAATTTGCTTTGGTGATCAATTATACTTACACTTCATGTTGATAATAAAGAAAATGATTTTATCGTTGAACACAACGACATTTACATGAGAAGATATTAAAATAGTTGATTAATTATTAACAATAAAACCATCGCATCAAATATCAAAATATTAAGTATAAATAAAATTCATTAAACTTTTATTAAGGTAGGTAATTTACAGAGTTGAACTTTTGGTTGCTAGTATCTGCTGATCGAAAGAGCATTGCCAATAGCCTCGTAGTTTAGAAAAGGTGTTGCTTGATTCTTAAACTTGTATTCTCGACAAAACTACTATCACCTAGCGGAGAGTCATTGCACCATTTTAACTTGCATAGGTCCTCTCAGCCTAATGGTCTTTGAATAGATCAAATCCGGGAGAGTGATATGGTATTTTTTGAACTTCCCTTCCAATCAATTGGGATTTCATATCTATTAAAATTTTTATAAGCATTTATGTATAAATACAATACTTTGTTGCTATTGATTATACAGTAAATTAAATAATTTACTTTTTTGTCAGTATTCCATTACGGAAAATATAAAGAGATTTTTGAGCTCTTCATCATTGAATGATAACATACATTTATCATCATTTCTTGGTTGTTATGAATTAAATATAACTGTTTTTCTTATTTCATAAATGCAGTTCGAAGAAAATGATGGGAACAATTATATTCTTTATTATTTATCCAAGCCATATATTAGTACTGCGTACAAACAAAAATTGATTCCTGCGTGATCCAGCGCTATCTCTCTACCATAAATAAAAACCATTTATTTTTAAGAATGAAGCTCAAATGTGCTTTTTATTTCAAAATTTGTTTCATCAACTTTAACTTCAAAAAGTTTAAATTATTTTATTTTATGCTTGCTCTATACTTGATATTTTATATAGCTAATTTACAGCACATCATATGAATTTCATAAATATTATACGATAATTTCCTTGAGGAACCTCATCATGTGATTTTAGTCTCCTCTTAATTTCTTGATTAACAAGTAATATATGCATAAGAATTTTTTAATTCAATTCCTACTTAAGCCAACGAAAAATATTTAACTATCTACTTTTCATTAAATTTCGATTTGTCCGTTTGTGAGGCAAGGATCGATACCGTTAATCCAGTTTGTTTATTTAGTTTACAGATTCGATTATTTTTATGTTTCGAAAAAATTCGATGCGAAAAGATGAAGATTTTAAGGCGACACTCTACCAACTTTGCTGCTTCAAATCAAAGTTTTCGTTTCACAATATTACAGAAAGTCCTTTATTATATAGAAAAAATCTTTCTCTCTCACGCACACTTTCCATGTGTATTCATTTTAAAACTACGTAGTTGAGTTCTCAAAGGAAGTAATAAGCTCATTTACAAGAAAATAAATAAATTTAAGAAAGTAAGAAATGTAAAGATGGAGATAGTAACTGTTGTAACACCACAAAAAAGTGTCTTTTTGTCCCACATAAGACTAAAATTATTTTAATTTAATTAAGAAATTAATATTTGAAAAACCCGTTTTAACAACAAGTGTTATCCACTACAAGTTAAAAAATGTATTTGAACTTGAGTGGATGTATGAAAAGTATTTTATAAACATTTGAAAAAAAATATAAAGAGAGAGCTAATATAAAGAATTGAAAAATAAAACTAATTGCTAATTTTAATTTTAATATTGCTTTCAATATCATATAAAATCATAAAATGCTGAATTGCTTTACTTTTCTTATCCTCTATTTCCTTAATAAATCGTAATTTATGGAATTTCATTAATTTTCTCTTATTGGTGAAAAATAATAGGAAATTCATACCAAAATGCTGCTTAAGAGATTTTAATTTTTTTATTAACTTAAATTTTTAATATTAGTAGCTGTAGTGTTAATATTTGTTATTTTTAGTGTAATATAATTATATTATTAGTGTAATATAATTATATTATAATCAATGCTGTAGTGTAAATATTTTCTAACGATGTAAATTTAATCTCTGTAGACTTTGCATCAGCAGAAGAAAATTATAGTAAAAATTAATTAATGTTAGCAAAGTAGAGTGTTGTATCAGAAGTTGATGATAAATCCTATATACGAATATCGCACTAATTGATACAATCTTTGTATCAGTTTAGAAGAAAGATGGTGGCAGTAGAAATGTCAAATTAAACTTATATTTATATTGTTTAGCTTGATATCGCTGCTACTTTATATAAATCTTTAGGAAAGCTTGAAAAATGAGTAGTTTCCTATTACTAAAGTTATATTACATAAAAGTAATGAAAGAAGTACAAAATTCTTTTCATGAGTTTTTATTGATATTTCAGCCCATATAATTTCCAATTTTCAGTTCATTTTTATCCCAGTTGAGTTGATATAGGGATGAAGACATTCTCATTTGTACTTAAATGTCGGACCACGGCAGTAGTTATGGCGATCATCTGTGCATCCATGAGTCAGAGGGGTGCATTCGTCAGACTTGAAAAAGTCACCAGTTACAACAATCGAAATGCTACCACCAAAAATTCACATCTATGCTCACTCTCTGTGGTGTACTGGTAAGACGACATTCTTTTGTACGGAAGATTGTAGTTTAGATTCCAGCAGTTGATGGATTACGGAAAATTTACTATATGTCTACCTCAAGAATATCGCCCGCCAATTTGTCTCTGCCAGTCTGCTGCCATGGAAACAAGACACGTTCCCTTTTCGACAAAAGGAGTCAGAAGGAAAGAACTAACTTTTTTTTTACTGAACGCTGTGAGAGTAGCATGTTCTACCCTAAATATTATTAATTTGTAACATCTTTAACTCCCATTTGAAATGTACAGATTTTGTTATCATAGCAACCACCATTGATCAGACTTCTTGACGCGATACTATTCCTGTGGAAGACAAGAAAGTATATGATGTGTTTATTTTCTGGATACATTTATAGAAGGGAAGTCGTTTGGCTATTCTTACTTTTTTAAATACAAGTAAGACGAGTTTTTAATGCTAATTCTTTTTGAAAGGTAATTATACAATTTATATGCTATAAAATCTCACAACAGCCTTAAGTTACTTTCATTTTTAAACATTGTAATTTAGTGATAGGAATCGGTTTTTTGGTGTAGGAAGTACCAGATTTGAATCCGTTCAATGTTAAATAAAAGGAAATGGATGTTACATCTCTGTTATCTGCATAGACATCAAGGCTAATGGAAGGAAGTTTACTGAGTTCTTCCCGTGGAAATGGTTTACTATCAGCTAAGAATTCTCCCAAAAGGTATTCACATTCACACTTAAATGTTGGTTAATGCTGCGCATGTTAAAATTCCTTACAATGGTTATCTGCTTTTTGGATTTTCATTTCTTATTGTCAATTAATTTGCTCTTTTTTCTCCTTATTTTATTTTCAAATTCAACCAGGGACAAAAGGAAAATAAGTACTTCTGATACTTTTTTCCCCCCTAAAACCAATATTGAGTAACTTTTACACACAGTTTCCCAATAAAAATTAAAATCATGAAATCGATTATCAAACTATTATTGCTTATCAATGATTTTCTTCTGACGTTTCAGAAAAATGCGAATTATAAATAGCATTAATACATAAAATCTTAATCGAAGCAAATCTGCACAACTTTTATTTTTTTCTGAAAAATCTTCATCAACAGAGTTCTCAAAGAAAATTTTTATTTTAATAATGCATAAAATGTTTCAGAAGAAATGTGATCCAGTTGCATTCTAAAGCTTTTTGAAAATTTCACACAGATTTTTTTGATGAACATAAAATACAATTTTGCAATATAATATATTCAGTTTCAAAATTAATTTTCATAGAACCAGCAATATAAACACATTTATTTGTTAAACCTTAATTTATTTCATCATCATAAGTGCGTTCTGTTTATAAAATACTAAATCAGTCATATATTTCATTAGAACGTGAGAAAACATACGCTAAGGCATGATGAAAAATATATGCAGACATGATGATGAGAAGCACATGCTAGAAGCATGATGTTGAGAAAAACACACGTTTTAGTGCACAACTCAAGCTAGAAGACGAGAAACAAGTCAAGTTCCTTTTTTGAAATATTTCAGTCTGCATCTTAGAAACAGTAAATTCAATTCTGAACCATCCATAAGCCATCTATATGATAATATCAAATAAAATACAACTCATATATGATTTCTTATCTGGATTAGTATTATAATTCCTAAGACCTCTTTCCAGTTTATTTTTCCGATATCTATAACAGGTATGTTCATTATATAGTACATATGTAAATTTTTTTACTTCAAAGATTTTCAGAATGTTTATATAAGTTTTGAATTCCATATATTTTGAGATGAAAAAAGAAATTCTGTTTAAATTCTTTAATAAGTTAACCAAAATAATTTCGCTTCGTAAAAAAGTTTCAATAAAACAAAAAAAGTTTGAATGGTTCATCAGAAATAAAAAGCAAGTAAAATTATTTTTCATGCAATGTAAGGATATGCGAGAAATAAATGTTGTAAAATTTAAATTCTGTAGAATAAAAAAACAAGAAATATTATCTTTTATAGTGTCAGAAGAATAAAGTTATAGAATTAAATTTTTAAAGAATTCGAAATACAAGATAGACTATATTAATGAGAGAATTAATGAAACGTTATAGCATCTGAAGTTAAGAATTAAAAAATAAGGCAAATATTATCCTCCGTCGAATATAATGATAAGAAATATTTAGTAATGTATTATAGAATTATAAATGACTTGGTAAACGGAATAGCTCCAACAGTTGCCTAAACATATCAATCAATCAATATGATTATTTGGTAGAATATAAATGCCTATCATAACTGTTACAGTATTTTAACTTAAGGCAAAATTCTGTTTTTAGGAAAAAAATTCAGAAAAGTAGAAAACAACATTGATACATAAATGTTCGAGATAAATTAATCCATATTTTTTTGAATCTTCATTTCATTAACTTCATTTGTCAAAATATTAATTTTGCAATTATTTATTTAGGGCTCTGTATTTCTTTTAACTTCTATCTGGTAAGAATGCGCTTATAAAAAATGAATTTTTTAAAAACATTTTTTGTGTATTTTGTGATAATAAGACAAATTAATTTCATTTACAAAGAAAATGATACACCACTAACATTCACCTCTATTCTTTAAAGATGCACTAAGAAATTGATCATCGTAAATATATTATTTATTAATTTAGTTATGTTATTTTAGTTGTATTATTACATGTTATATATTAGTTTATTACAAGCATAATTATTAACTCTCATGTGTATGTAAATAGAGGAAAACTGAAATAAGCTAGTAAAAGTATTTACTAAGCACTAACGGACCAATGACTATTTTCGACAAACTACTAATCAATTTTTAATATCTAATGCCATATACTTTTTTGTTTTATTAATAAATTTTCTTCCCGTATATTTTGAAAAAAACATTATTATAATTTTAAGGGTATTTGTTTAAAACTAAATTATACTATTTTCTTACTTTAAATTCTTCTTTAAGGAATTTTATAATTTTTTCGACTATTGCATCTAATTATATAACAGACTACTTTTAGAGGTAAAATGCTAATAAATAGTAAATAATTCAAATATACATATAGTTAAAATTGAAGTTTTATTAAAAAAAGCTATATTAGATACATTTAGCTGTAGAAAGGGTTGTAATAAAGTTTGATAGCTAAATGATAAATAGTTACAAATAATCCTATTGATAAAAGAAATGTGTTTGTTTCTTACAAGGTCTAAATATTGATTAAATAATGAATGAGTCATGTTTCTAATAAAATCTCTTTACAGAAAATTTATTTATATTTTTATTTAATTGTATGAATTTATTTATATACATTGTCTGAATATAAACAAAAGTTGTTCATATGAATTCAGCTGCTTACTTAATTTTTTATTATAGTTGGTTAAAATATTTAAGTATAAAAAAATTAATTAGTATTTTAACAGAAACTGCAGAATTAATGAGATAAAGCAGATAATAAATCTCTACTTTCTGCATTGTTATTGAAAATAGAAATTTTTTTTAAAAATTATAACGTTCCATGTGTATAATGAAAAACTTGTGTGCGTGTGTATCTGCAAGCTCATTATCAAAATATTTCCTAATTTGAATTCAGTTTGTCTTAAAAATATTTCTCGAATACAATATTTTTTGGCTGTGGCATATACGTCCACAACAAACAGTCGAGAAATTATTGTCAATCAAATCTTTACTCAAAAAACTTATGTTTTAGTCCATATAGGTGTACATATTTATTTTCTTTTTTGACTTTTTTATTACGATATAAGTACAGACAAGAGAAAATATTTCAGCAAAACATGTTGAAGTCAATTAGCAAATACAAACAGAATACTTTGTCTTGTTGCACAAGAAATAAAGAACTGGTGTTGTTTTTGAGAAATGATACGGTCATATTCTAAATGCTGGAACAGTTTAATCCGATTTAGATTTTCCAGTGATTCTGTTCCACAAATTTACACCGACGTCTGTAATTGTGCCCAAAAGTGATTTTATGCACTTGCACCTTGGTTCGATAAATCCGGCGCTGTTGGTGAAGTCATAACATTTGCAAGAGTATTGAAAAACCTTTCCTACGCAGCAGTTCCTTTTGTCGTAGGTGCATTCGTAATGCTTTTTGATACATTGTTTATTTTCTCTGAAAGAAAAAGAAGAGTTTCTTCTTGAGATAAATAACTATATTTTATTCATTTTTATATTGTTTTTATAATATTTTATTCAGAGACGCCGTTTCATATTGGCAATTAATGAAAAACTAATGAATTTTATGAATGCAAAAAGTTATTTTATCATGCATCAAATACGTAAAAATAGCTTCAACTACTTTTTCTTTCTTTATTATTTTATCGGATTATTTTTTATTGGGCGTGAAAAATTACGTACAACCTTAAGTTTCTTGCAATAAAATTATAGTTCTGCAACTGTTGTTTCAAATGCTATCAAAGTTCGCTTATTTCTTGATTTACTTATTTATATAATTTTAAGTTACTCAATCATGGTTTACTTTTTACATAGACTTCATCATCCATGAGTAAAGCCTTTTACAGGCATAATTTGTACGTTTGGGATCAATTCTTACCAAAATTGTAGAAAATCAATCTTGTCATTAAATTCTGAATCAAAATAGAAGTTATAATATTTTGTACTGGCCATTTCCAAAAACGCAATTCATAAAAAACGAAAACCCAATTTAATAAGTATTAGCATGTTTAATAAATAAAAAAATCCGATACATCAGTTATTTTCTTCTTACAATGAAAAATGTTTTCCTTTTGTATAATGGGATAATATTAAACTTTTATGAATAGTTTGTGGGAATTCTATTCATATACAATTACTGTATTGTCATATACAATTACTGTAGTAAAAAGAGAGGAAATTTAAAAGGATTTCAAATAGCTTCTTATCAGAAAAGATTATTTAATACAAAAATAGTAAGGCTTTAAAATTTTTAGAAAAATTCAAGGAAGGACATAAAGAGAATTTATGATATGCATTTAAAAATTTAATTTCTGAATGAGTTAGAATTCACTAGACACACACGTGATACAAAAAAAATTGAGTTAATAAATTTTTAAAGTTTTGAATCTTTCAGATAAATAAGAATTTTCAGAAACATTTTTGAAGACAAATATTTTTGCATTTTATTTAAATACAAAAATTTCATGCCCATTATATGAATCTAGCATGCATATGCTTTTCTTTGCGATTGATGGTTTTGCTTAAAAATATGAGAATGTTAATTTTATTTGAAAGACTAATAGGGGCTTTTTCTATTTTGATACTGATCCATTAATTTTTCATTTTCTTTCAAAAAAAAAAAAAAAAAGTCTGAAATAACAACAGAACAACCATTATTAATTATTTTTTATTGATTTTTTACTAAGATTTGCAATATAACAATATTCGAAGCTGACGGCGGATTTTTAATCAATTCAATAATATTATGTCTGATTGTTCTTGAACGAGTCTGTCGAATTTAAGTGGTATTAGATTATTCTTCAATGAAAGATTATAAAGCAGATTTAAAATACAAAGAATATGCTCTAAAACCATTCTTTTACTGAACTAAATAAAGGTATTACAAAATGGTCGCATTTGATTTTGGCAATATCTTCTCATATAGGCAGCAGAGAATTAACCACCAAAAAATCCGACGGTTTTGTCATAAATTTCATCTAAAAAGTGGTGCAGTCCCGGTTCTATGCAAAAGCACAGATCCTTTTTGTCCCAGGTGCCGGTTGAGTTGTCAAATGGATACAGACAATCGCACTTATATTTGAATGTTGGTCCACGACAGCAACTGTGGCGGTCATTCGTGCATTCGTGAGTCAATGGCGTGCACTCGTCTGACCTGAAAGAGGCATCAGTTCAAATTATATTATTATAAATGCCATTTTTTCTTTTTGAAGAGAGGGTAAACTCAGGAAAATTGGTCAAAAACAAAAAATGTGGGACGGCCCTTTGTCTACGAGGCAAGAATTGTTTCATTTCGAACAAGTTTATTTGGCATCCTCAACTACTCCTTTGTAAACTAAAGCTGATTATTAGAATCAATTGCATGTGACATTATGCAGGACTGTGTTTTAAAATATATCTACACTGATAGATTCAGTTTAGAAAAGATTACGGGAATGACAGCTTTATTTACTGTACGAAGAAAACTCTTAGCGAAAAAAATTAACGGCTGTAATCGATAAAACAAAGACATCCAATGAAGTCATTTTTACAAGAAAAAGTCTGTAAACATATATTCAGAGGGGGGAAAACATGGATATTTCCAAATATCCACTCGTTCAAATGGATGTGAAGGAAGATCAACATCAATCTCTTGTTGTCATCCACAGAACAGTTAGATTTCATACACATTTAGAACACTATAATGTTATTTGGATCGTCGCCGAGAGTCAGAAGGCAATTCTAGGATATTCTGTTGCGGAATAAATATTCTGGAAAGTATATCTAAATAATGTTCTTTAAAACATTTTGGTAACTGTTCATTATATTATTTCCCATTGTGTTTTTTTTTTCCCATTTGACATTAGGATAGTATAAAATTTGTGAAAATAAATTATTGAGACAAACCATCTCTGTTGCGTTAACGCTGCATCGGCTGAGTCGAATTCACGTTCAAAACAATTTCATTTACCGATTCCAATTCAGCTATTCCGGCTATCAAGATTTTAATTGTAAGGATTTCATCATTCATCAATTGATACTTTTGTTTGCACAACATTTAATAATTATTGAGCATTTTCTTACAATTTGAGCTCATAATCGTAAGTTTCGTTAAAATAATTAAACTTTAGGGAAAAAAAAATACTATAAAATGAACAAAAATGGTGATAAATTATAATCATAATGAAGATTTTCTTTAACTAGAATATTTTTGATGTAAACTACGAGTAATTATAAATTGGCTGGATAAGGTATTTTATTAAAAAATGAAGTTCTTCATGAAGGTGATTCTAAATAGATTAAAAATTAAGTATATTTAAATTATAGTTTCCCTTAAAATTTTAATTTATCTTAAATACACATAATTTAAAATCGTTATTCTTAGGCCTAAACTATCGTATATAATATTCATATACACACAAATGTAATATCTGTTGTACAAAATATAATTACATTAATTTATTAAATTATAAGTAAATATACATAGGAATATGTTTTTTCCTTCTATAAAATAAAAATCTGCCAATATAGCTATTTCATAAAATACATCCGATTTAACCGTTTTAAAAGTAACTAATGTTATTAATAAAAAACATAAATGTTTTTATTGTTAAATTCAAATGTATATGTACAGAAATATTAATAGGAAACACAGAGGAATGTTTATATATTGTTTAATTCAAATGAATATTAATAAAAATATCAATACCATATAGAAATGTTTATATATTATTAAATTCAAATGAAGATAGATAGAAATATATCAGAATAAACCCTAAATAACAAAATTATTAATATTAAAATTTCCAAAATTTTCATTGAGCCTTAAATATTTCAATATTTTTCTATAGATGCTTCAAATCTATCAGATTTAAAATTCATCAAAATAAGACAATTAAAAAATTATATTTCGAAATAATGAAAAACCTGTTTTAAAGGTAGACTTGATGAAATGGATCTCACATATCAACTTCAAATAATATTAAAAAATACTCAAAAAAAAAAAAGAAAAAAAAAAAAAACTATGAACATAGGGAAGGAAAGTATAAAGCAATAAAATACCTGGCTTCTTCTAAGAAAAATGGTGAGTTTGGGGTTTCATCTTTTTCTGAGTCTAAACCTAAAATTAAAAAAAAATTGTTTTGAATATTATTTTCTAATGAACACTTATTGAGAATTGAATTTGAACTTATTCTAGAGAGCAAACGCAAATTAATAAATACGTATGTTTAGACTTAATTTCTGTACTTCAAGCAAACTGTGCATTTCTTTTTATACACTGGTTAGAAAATAAAAACGTATTTTTTAAAGAAGTTTTCACACATGAGATTAAATGAATGAAATATTATTATTAAAATTGATCTTTATACTTTAAGTTAAAACTTTGTAAATCTAATACTTGTTGTTTAAATATATATATATATATATATATATATATATATATATATATATATATAT
>JAPDSC010063188.1:282739-336168 GCA_026290005.1 Latrodectus geometricus | reverse complement strand
GAATAATATTTATAGAAAAGAATACTTAAAAATATATTTCAGGTTGTAGAAAAATTAATACTCTCTTTGGCTTTACGAAGCCTTCCAACTGAATTCATACAAATATTATGACAATTGTACGAAAAATTCATAGGAACATTTTAATAATATACACCGCTTGAAAAGAAAAGGTGCTTCGAAATATTATAGAATATTGTGTTTTTTTACGATTATTTGTTTATATTCTTTTTTACAACAAAATCCGTGTGTCTGGGGGCTTATACTTTTGAAGAAGGAAATGAACAGTGAATTTGATTTGAGAATATGAATTTGAAGAGAAGCTTCAGTTATGTTACATTCAGCAGGACTTACCACTGATGATATCATGCCACTGACACATACCACTGGTGATATCATGGTTGTCCCGAGCGCATGAGGTGCTTACACCTAGGAAGACAATTAGAAAAGACTTTTACTTGTGAGGACTGTACGGAATAAATTCACTCACAATTGAAGAATTCAAGATCAGGATTCAGGATGACATCCTTACCATCACAACACAAAAACTGACAAGAGTATATATAAATCTCCTCAAGCTCTCTCACGTGTGAGATAAAATAAATTGGTGGAGACTTTCAGCTCTTTCAATGAATGGAAATCATCTTATTTAATACATTATCTTTAATTTTCTGCTCTGACTTTACGTACCACGCTCTGTATAATAGTTTTAATTGAACAAAAGGGCCAAATACCAATAATTTTTTTTACACCCGTAAAATACATTTAACATTATGATGAATGAAAATTTAATAATTAATACTATGGCCTTTTGTTCAGCAATTCGTTTGTTATTCGAATGTGGATGCTTATTATGTGGCTTAAGAAATTTTGAGATGTTGGTCCGAGCTGAATTCGCATTAAGTAAAAGTAGAACAAATGCAATACAAGACAGTAAACTAACAAACTGAACTTAAAAATAGACAAATATTTAAAACTGTTATATTATCAATATGAATATTTAAACTTTGTTGAACACATAGCTTGTATATTTTGTATTGAATTTCGAAGAATCATGTAGTTTTAACACATCTTATCATTATTTAATTCAATCATATAATTTTTTTACCATGTATTTTGTACTGTGTAATTAGATTTTTTATGTAATTTGTACCGTAATTTATAAGTGCAAAACCGATTTATTTATACTTCTTTTTTATTTAGAAAAATGAAGACGTACATAGTTGTGACTTTTTTAGTAGTTTTATTGCAAATCAATTTCTCAAAAAGCTTCACGGCACTTGAAGGTATTTTCTAAACTAATATTTATAATTATCTAATTCACATAAGATGCATTTTGCTTTGGAAATATTCTTTTTGCCATTCTTTGAACTCTGATAAAAATATTTTTCTTTTTAGTTTTTTTCTTTTTAAATATAATATTGTTTTCTATATGTGATTTTGGGTTGCAAAAGATTAAACGTTCCCCCTCTACGTATTACACATACATAAACATGTATATAATCGGATATAGTTTAGTTTTTGGAACAAATAAGGTAGAATAAAGCAATTAGAGAAATCATTTAAATATAGGAAACAGATAGATAATCTATTTGGAATTTTGAAGGTTTGAATTTTGATACTTCTGGCAAATATAAATTTGGTATAGTTTCTATATTTTATTTATTTTTTGTATTATTATCTTCAATTTAAAACTTGTTTAGAATGGCTGGCGGCTTGTAATGACTTGATTTGGACTTCAGCCTTCGTCCATTACAGAAAAACCATATTTTGTGTCAATATGGTCGAACGTGCCAATACGGCGATGAAGTTGGACATGTTGGTACTCCATTTATCTTAATTAATTGCTCTTAAGTGAAGCAAATTTTTATACCTCATATTGCAAAATTCACTTTGTTACTCTGGTTGTATGTTCCATTTGTTTGCTATATTTAAATGGTCTTAATTAATTACTTTATTATATTTGTTCCAAATATTAAACTATCTTCATTATTGGTCTTGTGGTAATTCTACTTAAGTTGCTTTTGCGCTGAATGTATTGCCTACTTACATATTTTTGTATTTATTTCTGACTATGTCTTATATATATGCATACAGTTCATACAATATAGATAGGAAGTTTATCTCTACATTATTTAAAGTATTTAACATCACTGCTTTCACAAAGTTATTTATTCTTAATATCAAATAATATTAAATACTATATTTCTTGCTTAATGTGTTGAGAATAATTTGAATGTTTAATCTACAAACTTTTTTTTCTAAAACTAATTTTCTTTTAATATTTTTCAGAAAGTGAACTTAGTGAAGTCGGCTTAGAGTAAGAAATACTTTATACAAATTTTATTGACATATTTTTAGTTACTTATTTTAATAGGATTTTTAAATAATTATTGAAGTTAATCTTTTGTGAAATCTGGAAAATCTAATATTATACTAAGTCAAAGTAACTGAAAAGAGATTATTTTGGTATAAATAATAATTTCCTATATTTTAAAACTTATATTTAGATGACAAAAATTGAGTGTCTCTAGATGAATTGTTATGATTTATGTATAGTATTTTTTTCCCGCTTTCATTTGGGCTTTATTGATTAACAGATTTAAAAATAGTATTACTTGATATTTTCTATAGCTGAAAATTTTGTTGTTATTCAAATAGAAAAATAAGCGTAACAAAAGTTTGCTTTAATTTATATTTAATTGTAGAAAAATAGTATTTTTTTTTAAGTTTTCCAATTTATCAACATTTATAATTTTAAAAAATAAAATGCTTTAATGTAAATAGTCATTAAAAAAATCAGAACTCTAAATTTAATAAAAAATGCAGAGATAAACTTACATGAAGTTCATTAATGATATTTATTTTCATTTTCCCCTGATTATAACATAACAGTAAATATAAAATTAATAATAAAAAACACTTATTCAATATAAAAATTCAAAAGATAATTTTTTGAATACATAAAATTTCTAACCTTTAAAATAATATTTTAAAGAAATTTGAATATATATTACTTAATTTCAATAGCTGCTTTCTTGTAACAATTTATTCTTACATTTTTCTTAATTCGGTACACAGTCTGGCAACAAATAAGGTTTTAGTCATTTAATATGTTAAAACACTTGAGTAAATGCTTTGTTGTACGACTTTTAAGATTATAAAAATAATACAGTATTAGGTGTTCGTTTTCTCCCGCGAATTCTAATTTAAATTTATGCTACCTATATAATGAGTTTGGTTTCTCATATATTTATTGTATGTTGAAGTTTGATGATTGTTTTTTTTCGTATTATACATCCAGTATTGGCTTACTAAAGTATGCTTATTGTTAAAAAAAATTTCATATTAAAAGTCTTATATTTATTTATCCTGGTATTCCTTAAGCTGAAAAAATTGAGGGTTCAGCCATAAAATCAATATATGGCTTCACAAGGCCTAATCCTCATTAAAGAAAACTTAAATTTCATAATAAGTCCAATATTAAGATTAACTTAGCTCCAATTGATTATAATAAATCAATATCTATTGTTTACTGTGATTTGGTGGGCCTACTCAAACTAAAACATGATTGAGAATTAACATTCCAAAGTTAGAAATTTTGAGTGAGTGAACCTCAGTAATCTTTTCTGTACCATGTCCTGAGTTGAGCTATACCAGTTAGTTAAAAGCTGCTGGTATTCATAGCTTAGAAACAGAAACCAAATGGAAAATCTCCAATACTCGATATACCAAAGATTTCATTTCACTTGGAGGACATGGCTAGCAAAACTTATTAAAGTGTCCCAGCCACCTCCAGTTAACTTCAGTTTCGTTAGAATTCAAACTCACTACGTTCTGATAGTGAGAACGATGCTCCAAGCCAACTAGTTAGGTCAGCTTGGCTTTCAAATAAAGGTGTGGTCGCTCGCAAACAGACGAAATGCTCATTCGAGTCGATGTTCATGCTTGCAGCCAACTTAATTATGATTAATTTCAGTATATATATTCAAAGAGTTTTAAACATATAGGGTGAAAATCGTTTGCTTTCATTCGTAATTATCTTTGTTGTGAAATTGTGATTAATTTCAGCATGTATGCCTGGTTTAATAGACTCCGGGTGAAACTTGTCTGTTCTTGGTTATGCCAACAATTATTTCTTGTAATTAATTTGTCAATGTTGCGAAAATTAATTTGTATTGCGAACGTACCTTATATTTCTTAGATACTGATTTTCAAGTTTATTAATTTATCAATAATTGCAATGAATCTTTTGGAAAATTAAATGCATAAAATTTCTTTCAATGCATTATTAAAATGATAAATTCCATATATATATATATATATATATATATATATACATAAAAGAATTGTCGGACTAAAAATAATCTGAAAGTAGGCAATTTCTTTAAAGAATGCTTTAATCTGTAGTGCCTAGTTTCTAATTGGCGATAATTTGATATTCGTCTCAACCTTATAAAAAACATTTAAAATGTTTTTAATGTAGATTTGCATGTTTTCTATAATAATTTTGTCAATGAGAAATTTTACAAATGTAGAGCATTATATTTCCTGTTTCAGAAAATGTGCCAAACCTGATGAATCTTGTAGAATTGGATCTCGTGGTCACGGACCTCGCCATTGCTGTGCCCCAAGAATTTGCTCTTGTAACATAATTTATGGTAACTGTGATTGTGCTTGGACTGCACCATCTGAAGTGATCAATAACTTTTTTAGTAGTATGGGAAAATAATTTGAATGTATAGTTTTCTATCCATGTATAACTAAATAAAAAAAAATGTTCTGATATGTCAAAATAAAATATTTTAACCATGCCTTTGAAATGTGATAGTTATATATTTTACTGATGTATACAAATTTAATTAATGCCTCTTACATTAGTGATATAATTTTTGCAAGAGATAGATCAATGTAGAGATATTGGACATTTATGTGTTACACTGTTTAAAAATTAGAGACAAGGAACGTTCATTTTTTGTTTAATTATGTCGAACTAAAAGTTGTTGTTGTTACTAATCCTTCTTGATGTAACAATAGCTAGGTGCGTAAGGCCATGTATTCTAACAAAATCAATCACTTAAAATGGAGATGATATTAAGTCCTCTAAGCTTAAACCCAGGTAGTCTAGGACATGCCCCGAAGAGGATAGTTTTAAATGACACTAGTTGTAGGCTGGAAAGAGATAAAAAATAATCCCTTAAGATGACGACTGTTTAGTCTTGACATTGCTGTGATACCTGATCGACACCCCTCGAGTTCAAGAATGCGAACTAAAAGTATACAGCATATATTATACAAAATAAAATATTGATACATACAAAAGTCATTTAAGCGATGCCTATTTTTTCTCTTAAGACACGAGAAATAACTTACTATCAATGAAAAGTCCTTCCAGAAAGCAATTTACTTAATGGAAATTAAAATACCTTACAACAGATTTCAGCCATTTGGTTAACCATTGCAAGGTGTCCAAAAATAAGAAATCTTAAATTTTATAATTTTATTTCTGTGCTTTAAATATACGAAGTGAGAGTCTAGTTATTGAATCACGAAAGCTGATATCTGAGAAAAACTATCGCGCATAACTTTTTTAAATGAACATTCAGCAACAAAGGTTGATTTATAGATTTATGCTAAGAGTAGCGTTATTTAAATGAAATATTATCATAACATTATTATTATAATTACATGGAAACAGCATTTTGTACATAAACTGTGATCATTTACATCTTTAATTTGCTTTCTAATTTAGGTCTTAAATTTAATAAACAACTTTTAAATATTATAATGAGATATTCATTTTTATTCTTATTAAATTTCTACTATTAGATCACAAATTCTATATACATATCTTGTTCAAGTTTTCAGTTGTTAATAAAATACTGATTATTCATCCTCTCAAGTTGAAATAAATTTTTTAAACTAGTAATAAATGACACTTATTACAGTTTTTTTTTCAAATATTGACTGTTTAAATTAAATTAATTGATTTTAGTTTTATGAACAAAAATACATTATTTTATAGTGGTGCCATCTGTTAGCATCAACAGTTACTATCTCTATTTTACTTTTCTTACAGTCTTAAATGTATTTATTTTTATTATTTTTGTAAAGGAGTGTATTATTTCTCAAAATTCAACTTTGCGGTTTTGAAATAAATTAGTGAGAGAGTTGGTAAGTGTGTTTTAGAGCGAGAAAGAGACCGAGAGAATTTTTTCTAATTTAAAAAAAAATGAAAGAGAATTATTTGTAAATGATTTTTGTAATACAGTGCATTGATAAATTTGCCTTGCAGTGGTAAAGTTGGTTGAGCGTCGGCTGAGAATCGTTATGTTTTCGAATCGAATCACGTCGTTGCATAAAAATAACCGAAGCAATTAACTGAACAAACTGATTAACGGTATTGACCTTTGCTTCACAAACGAGAAATGGGAACAACCAAGATAAAATTATGTTGTCATAAGTAGGAATTGACTTTAAAAATTCTTTTTATATATTACTTGCTTTTATATATTTTTGAGCTATTGTTATGAGATTTTAAGCTCATATTATGACTGTAGATATTTTTAATAATATTAACTTGAAGAAATAATATATTGTAATATAAACATAATTCCTAAATTCATAAAATATATTTTATTAAATTATAGAAATTTATTATATTATTTTACTGAATATCATAATTATTTTCGGTTGTGCATTCACTCCAAATATTCGAATACAAAATACCTTTTTTATGTTTATAAAGCAAATTCAAAGAAGTAATCCCATTTTTCTTTACAATAAATTTTAAGTTAGTAATTAAATTGTACTAAAAATTAATAACAATGAAATATGATAATTAATATATTAAAATTATATTATAATATAGACTAAATATAAAGATTTTAACTTATTATTCTGCTGCATTGACGTCATTTTGGTTTCATAAGAAAATAGCATCAATGAACTGTCGATATTTAAGGTACTGTTTTTCTCATAGTAGTTTAATAGTTATTCTCAGTTAGTTTAATAGACAAAAAAGCTTCTGGCTTCTCCTGTCAAAAAATGGAATGTGCCTTGTTTCCACGGCAACAAACATGTCCAGAAAAATTGGCGGGAGTTATTGCAGTATTAACCTTCAAATAAGTGAGAAATTTGTGAACGGTCAAAATCCTGTTTATTTGTATTGATTTGTCTAGAACATGCTTAATAAATATGTTGAAAATAATCATTATTTGAATTCCTATTCAAAATGTTCCATAAAATCAAAATGCATTTGAAATAAAAAGACAGTTTTCTCATTTTGATTAAATAATATCACCTGAACCAAATTCGCAGTAATTACAGTTACTATTTTTTAAAGCCGTTTCTTATTCTTTACATCTGATTTCCTTTTTAGTACTGCCATAAAAGAGAAATGAGAAAAAAGTACCTTTCACATTCGCTTTCTTGTTCTTCAATTCATGAAGTTGATCATCCTTAATCAATATGATGCCTTGATAGCAAAGTTTTTGGAAAATTATTCGAACATTTTTATAACATTTGCTAAATTTAGCAAAATAAAAACAGATATCATTGTTGTAAATTAAAAATTCAAATGAGCAAGCATTGATCATAAATAATAAAAAAAGTAAACGATATTGATTATAAACAAAAAAGGATAGGATATTAATAAATAAAACAAATGAACAAACATGAATTAAAACCAACAGCAATAATTAATTACAAACACCTTTCAAATATTCAGAAAATTCATTAATTCAAATTTAGAACTAATATAGTTTAAAAAAAATAGCTTCATATCTTTGCCGCGAGCTACCTTAAGTTAATTAAAATACATGAAAACTTCCTTGGAAACATCAAAACTTTTTAAGTAACGCTGTTACATAATCAAACAGAATTTTTTACCTGAAAAATACAACTGATGGATTTAATATCTTACTTTTATATTTTTTATCTTTTCGTAACAATATGCATCAAGTTATTAAACGTTTGCATAATGGATCAAAGATGACATGTATTGATAAGAACAAATTTTTTTCTCAGTTTTCAATTCAAATGTTCCATGGTATCTGTTCACATGTGAGTAACTTTATGTCAATCAGTGAAATAAATCTGCTGCATTTTACATAATAATTTTTTTCGTCTTTTATTGACAAGACAAAGATACATTTAAGTTTATATTTGACATAAAAGAATGATGATCCTGACATAAGTCTCGTTGGAGCCAAAACGTAGGTAAGAAAAGACATTCCATTCGACATTTTAATCAAGTAATTTCTTTTTCAATTAAAAATTAAAATAAAATCCAATTTTAATACTATTTATATAAAAAAAGCTACGAAAGAGTGCTAAACTTTTTATAGAATATATTAAAATTAAATAAATTGAAATATTGTTGCATTATTGGCAACATAGTCATGGTCTAAGAATTGGGGCATAAGTATCACATGGGCTCTGTGGATAGATAAATTTCCTCAGTGTATTACTTAGTTATTTTAATTTTATGTATTTCAATAATATATAGATGGGAAAATTCAAACATTTTTTAAAAAATTTTTTCATTAATGTTAATTTTATTTGATTAATATTTTATAACTTTTAATTTTTAAAGTTATCTTTGTAGTTATTTATTTAATTACATTCAAATTTATTTATTTTTAATAGGAGTTACATTTTCTATTGTGTTTATATTGTTATAAGCTATAATGAAAAAATTAATTCTGTTGTCATTTTATATTTTAAATAATAAAATATAATGCAAAATGTAAAGTTTGTGTGTGTGCTAGAATTATTCATTAGAGTTACATTGTGTATTATAGGTATCTTGTTATAATAGTGTTGTCATGTCTACAATTGATTTATAACTATGCTTAAATAGCACTCAATTGTGGAGCTTAATGCTAAGGGCTTACCACTCACACTGATAAGAGAAATTTCTTTTACGAATTGAATTAACCAGTGAAAATATTTGAAAACGTTTGAGTCTTCAAACTTTAAAATCAATAATTAAGTTTAAGAACCCCCATAATTTGACTGACAACCCCAAAAAGTATTATTATATCTGGTTGGGACGAAGTAGTAAAAATCAAAAATATTTTGACAAGTATTTCTACCAAGGACGTGTCATTTTGATTTTATCTATTCCATTCAGGTATATTGGATGTTAAAGATGCACTTCACTCATGTAGGCTCATCGTTGAAAATATCAAAAATCACAAAAATGTCTGAAACTGATCAGCATGTTTAAGTCCAGAACTTAAAGATCAGACACAAAAAAATTTGAAATCAATTGCACAAAGCGAATCAAAAACATGTAACTAAAGCGGTCAAATTCAAGTGAAAAAAAGGATTTTTTTCCCAGATATTTCCTTGCTAATCTTAAATAAATAAAGCTCGGTCAGGATTTTTCATTGTTGTTTTTGAGACAAATTAAACAGGTTGTTGTCACAATGTCCTCCAAATGACACGTCAGTGGCTGTTACAGTATCGGGACCATAAACACCATTCCCTATTTTCAATCGCCTGACACGTATTTTAGTTTGTATCAAAGAAAAACTGTGCATGAACTGCATTTCCTCTATGTTGACTTTCATTTTTAACTCCCTGAACCTTATAGCTGAATGGACCAAATAAAAAACATCATAATATTTTTTAGAGCGAAATGAGATCTTTCCAACAAACATAAATCTGTATGGTTGATACTGAACGAAATATCGAACATTATGGTCATCAACTGGAAAAAAAAAAAATGGATTTCTTTTTCCCTAAACTAATACTTTGAGCTCAAAAATGTATCGATGTTATTTTTGCCTGCATTTATTAAACAGTCTATTGAATTAGTTACAATCACAGTTTGTTTGATTTCAAATTAAAGTTGTATCTTTTGAATAAATTTGTGCAGCATACTTCAAAAGTTTGTTAAGGATGTGCGCTTCTCATTTTATACAAGCGAATTTTTTTTTTAATCTTTATACATAAAGGGTTCGAATAAATTGATAAGTTTCTATTCCAGAATGTTAAGGAGTTGCTTCCTTATCTTAAGAAAGTTAATATATTTCATAGAAATAATAGGTGTTTGAATTAAAGTAATTATTTTAAATTAGTAAATATATCAAAAAATTTCATTAAAATGTTTATATTCTCGAATGAATAATAATTACGAAGGAAGACAACCACGTAGATGAATTGTTAGCGCACAAACTTTCTGTTTATGGATTCCATAACAACTTTGTGCAAAGAGTTTGTAGTAATTTGGTTGTTAGGTTACGGTTTAATTATATATTGTGCATAAAAAATGACCGTAACCTGAGAAATCTAATCAAATCCATTGAAAATAGTAAAAAGTATTCGTAATCACTTTTTAAAATTTTGCTGTGGTGTTTCACATTAAGTTGTCAGCAAGACCTATATGTAAGACCTGATTCTAAGAAAAGCCAATATTAATGCAAACGTAAATGAGTTTTACAATTATATTTTTGAATTTTAGGTTTTTACGATCTTATATTTAAAACAATAAAAGAAAAAAATTAATAAACAATTTTTTAAAATCAATTATGAAGAATTGTGCATTATTTGCATCATTTTTTTAAACATATTTAAATGATTTCAGCAATTGTTAAGTAAAAATCATTCATGAATACATAAAGTTACACATAGAATCATTGGATCAATGCAATCATTCGTGATTACCCACACAGAAAATCCCGTATATTACTTTATTTTAAAAATATGAAATATATTCATTTAAATTTAATCCATTATTATAATCTACATTTTTACTGATATAAGTCACACACATATATATATATATATATATATATAATTAAGAAATCTTTGCATAGCTAAAACATCCCTAAAAAAATATATACTGTAAGCAATACTTTTTTCGAAGCAAACTTTTCAAATGATCGAGTCAGTAAAAGTCCATTGCAATATATAAAAACTACTGCATACAAAATTCAGCTGTATAGATATTTAAATAAAGGAGATTTAGTCATTTGAGGTTTATAGTACTGTCTCATTTAAGAAAAAGTAATAATTGAAATAAATGAGAAATATGGAAATTCCTTTCTTTGTAACTTTAAAAATTTTAAATTTTTTATAATAATTACCATGTATATACTTATACAAAATTTAGTTTTAAAATGTTGAATTAAATAAAATCCTAAATATTCAACTTTATAAGAGAGCTTCTAAAAAAATTATAAAATCCAACTTTATTAGAAAATTTCTACAGATTATTTGCTTTTCCCAAATAACATGGGATTAATTTTTAATAGTATATAGTTAAAAACATAAATCGAAATATTTTGATTAAATAAAATATTGAAAAAATAAAAAACTAAAGTAAGGAAAAGAGTGAAATAAATAAGGTAATTGAGTAAAAATATTTATTAAAAAAATACAATCAACACTAACTCAGTCTTTTTCTATAGTTGCGTGTTTAAATTTATCATTTGCTTCCTCTACACAGTATTTTATTTAATTGTAAATTCTGTTCACAAGTTGCCAATTTGGATTCCGGCGAATAATAGCTATCACAAAAGGAGCGGGCTGAGCTTATATTTCTTCTTTCTGTTATGATTAATAATTTGATTTGTATTCTCTAATTAATCAGAAATACTTTGATTAATGAAAATTGTAAAGAATGAGGTACCCTCTGTGATGGGACATACGTATTCCAAAACGTATGATGTCTTCTGCTTTGAATTCTTACAAACTTCTAAAACAATTTCCAGAATATTGTTGGTATAGATTCTCTAGTAACTAACACTATGTCCATTTCTTTAACACTTTCATTGTAAAATTTATAATAATTAAGAAATTCTCCAGATTTTCAGACTCTCTATATTATTTGAATTTAACTTGAAAGGAAATGCATGGGAAAGCCTTAGTGACTGACACAGATACCGGATGAGGTCAATCAGTTGGTCAGTTTGTTGCTCAATAATTATTTTTGGCACACGGGGGCTGTTTAGACCCTATGGTTTAAACTGAGTTCCAAGTTACTACAAACATCCAAACCCAAGGTGGAATTCGAACCCATGAACTGATGAACCGAAGACAAGAGCGCTAACTATACATCTACCCCTCGAATATCGGTTGAGAATTACTTTAAATATTTTTCCAGCACAGAATTAACTTTCAACGGTTCTACTTATATCTAGATTTGTTAAATGGTGCCCCCCCCCCCCCCCACAAACTTTTATAAACAATATTCGCAAAGTAAGATAATCCGTATCTTTCTTGTATACCTATATATACTCTACTCAATTAAATATGTTAGTAATATCATAAGCATTGTTATATATTCATGGCGCTGCGGAGGCAGCGAGACGACGTCAAACACTGTTTTTTTTTTTTTTTTTTTTTAATGAAGAAGGGAGAGAATAATGGTGTCGATGGAGAATGTTAGAAGTGGTTTTATTATAATAATTTTATGTAATTTTATTTTGTGTTCTGTGCATTCCTAGAAGATAATAAATAATTGGATATTAAGTAATGTGTCATCAATTTACGACACAAACTTAATAAAACATCTCTACAATATTCATAGATTGCAGTATTGTTTATGTTTTTGTTTCTTTATACTTTTGTTTACTGTTCTCTACCCTAGGTGAAGCAACCATAAAACCAAGAAATGAAGTTTGTTTTCGTTACAATAGCTGTGATGTGTTCTTTGATAGCAATTCATGGCTCAAAATTATTATTCGGTGAGTATGACGTTTTAAATATGATTTTGTTGACATATGGATTGTCTCAAATTAAACTAAAACTTAAAAAAAAATAATAAATAAGTACGAGACTTATAAATAATATAGTTCTGTTTTATATTAAGGCATGATACGCCATCCAGTAGTAGTGTTTATAACTAATTTTGTTTCTTAATACAAACAAAACCCCATAATTTTATTACACATCTATTATAACAATTCTATTACAATATGTTTTGTTAAAAGATTTCTTTTAAGTACTAGTTAAATTTGAAAATTCTTGAAGATAGGAATTTTCAAAATAATTTTTATTAATATGAGCATTTATTTTTCAGAAAGTGGATTACTTGAAGAAGGCAGAGCGTAAGTGATATTAAATTCTATGTTTTGTATTATAATGTAAAATCTGCTGTTTTCTCCCTTCAAAATGAGTGCAATTAAATAAATTTCTTCATTTGTTTAAAATGATTATTGGTTTTTGTGCGACAAATTGTTAAAAATAGGAAATTTTTTAAGTTTCATTTTGTCAAAAATCGTATTATATTTATGCTTTTGTATTTTACAAAGATTAAATCATTAGCAAACAACTATTTGTGTGTGATAAAATTATACATCTATTGTGATATATATTGACAGTTTTTTGTTAAAATAATTTCCTTAAAATTACAAATACATAACGAGATTTGCAAGCTTCATTTTATAAAAAATTAAATGAAATCGGTTAATTAACAGTTCTTATTATTTCGTTTGTTTTTCATATTAAAAGGTTTGCTTTAAAATTAAAATAAAAGATATAGAATTCAATTATACTAAATAAAACTACAATCAAAGACTCCAACACAAAGAACATGAAAAAATAATATAAAATCATTAAATAATTTTTGAAAACATAGTAATAACAAAAAGCTTGCCGTATTATCTTTACGTAAATACAGCTCATCCAATTTTTGTTCTTTTTATGAATCTAAAAAAATATTAAAATGATGTTAATTTCTTTTTTCTAATGTGTACTTATAACTGCTGTCTATATTAAAATTGCAATTAAGAAGAAAAAATTATCCTACGAAACACAAATTTCAGGAAAAGAAGATATTAAAATAGGTAAATATTATTATTTCAGCCCATTTGGAGGACGAAAAGTGAGGGCATATGACAGCAGAACCATATATAAGTAAATACATGTAGTAAATTTCTCAAACGGAAATAATTTTTTAAAATCAGAGTTTTCTCAGAGCATCGCATTGATTCAAATAAGAAAATATGAGTACCAGTAATAGTTAAAACTCGATAGAAGTAGGATCATCACATATCGAGAATGTGGGGATTATTGTTAAATTATATTACCCCTCGCACTGGTTAAAATTTAACGGGAGTCATGCGAATATTTAATCAATAGGTTGTGCTAAGGGTCATATTGAACGACTTGCAAGATCTTATCACTTTCCATGATTAATACTGGAAAGGTTATTCAATTCTTACTATTAGTTCACTTTCTTTCTCTATATATATCGAGATCAAATTTTCAGTTGTTAATAAAATACTTTTAATTCATCCACTCTAGTTCAAATACATTTTTTAGATTTACAGTGAATAACACATGATGTTAAAACAGCTTTTTCAAATATTAATTTAATTTAATTAGTTTAGTTCCATATGGGAGAAAAATACATTAATTGTCTAGTGTTGCCATTAATAGTTACTATCTGTGTCTTTAAATTTCTTGTATTCATAAATTAGTTTATTTTTATTATTTTGTTAACGAGTTTATTACTTCCACTGTTCAATTTGTGGTTTTGAAATAAATAAGGGAGAGCGACGGAGAGTGTGTATGTATGTGAGAGAGAGGGAGGAATTTTTTTGGTTTGAAGGAAAATTATTTATAAAGGACTTTCTGTAATATAGTGAAATGAAAACTTTGTCTTGCAATGACATAGTTGGAGTAGTCTTCGTATTTTCAAATCAAATCTCGTCCAAGCATAAAAATAATCGAAGCAATAAACGAAACAAACTGGATTAATGCTATTAATGATAAGTTGGTAAGTATTAGATGTATTGCATGTACATATCTAGTTCAGATCAAACATTAATTTGAAAGGGGATCGGTACATATCTGATATATTAATGACAACGATTATCCTATGAAGCCTGTAAAACACCATCTTTCAACACAGGGCAAGACCATATGTTGCACAACGTATTTTTACCTTCCTACATGCATGGCCAATACGTTCTCTTGGTCTCTCACCAATTTAAAAAAAAAAAATCTTGTAACGTATAGCTGAGAAAGTAGCTCGCACCCTCTTCAGTTACTATGGATGATAAAAGGTGGCACAGCTTCAAATCTATGCTACATATTATCCATATTTTTTCAAGTATGAAATAAGTAAATAGTTTCTGTCATTCAAATTCAATTCAACTTTATGCCTAACAGTTCATGTAGAATTGGCTGCCAGTTGTTGCACCAGCGTACATCCTTGTATTTCGTGCAAAGCTGAGCTCAACTAGTTAGATGGAAGCAGCCGGATGTAAGACTTCGTAACTTAGAAGTAGGAATCAAAGTAGATAACCTCCCAAAGCGTGACCTTTCCACCAAAGAGACATTATTTCACTTGGAAGATATCACGAATGTGAACTATTTAATATGTCCCAGGCACATTTAATGAACACGATGAATCTTTGGTTGAGTTGGTATTCGAATTCAGTAATTTCCGCTAGTAAAAATGATGCCCTAACCAATAAGCCACCGAGGCCCTTTTGGTTGTCACAGTGCGGTTACTATTTCTACTAAGTTCCCACCCCTGTAAACCACCAAACTGGTTGCAAGTTTAATTATTTTATCTTCTTGCTATGAAGTGTATGTAATTTTTTTTATCCAGTGTTGCAATTTTTAATAGCCAGCAGTGCGGTGTATTTTATATACCAATAAAACAATTTTTTTTCTTTATAGAGACTGTGCAAAAGAAAATGAATCCTGCTCGAAAATGGGAATGGGATCTGGACCATCAGATTGCTGTGCACCAAAAGATTGCACCTGTATCATATCTACTAGACAATGCGACTGCAAGTTTGACAAGCGTAACCATACTATAGGCCGAGACTGGGAAAAATTAAAAAATAAACTTGATAGAGAATAATATAACAAAAACATTTATAAACAATAAATAAATTGTTTTATTACCTTTAGTTTTTCAGAGTCATTAAAAACGATTTAAAATGCAAATAAATGTACTTACATATGACCCTATTTGAATGAATAAATTGGAGAATATTATGAAATATTGGACTAAAAAAATTCACTTAAATGAGTAACTGAATTTGGTATTTACGTTTTATCCAGTCATACATTTACTCGAATAAAATATGTCCCCAGATCTTGCGATTTTTAGAGCTAAATATTGCAATTTAATGACCACTCATGTTTTATCTTCTATTTTTAACGCATGCATATTTTAAATTTACCATTGAAAATTCGGAATATGAATTAAAATTCAAGTTCTTATGCATTTTTTTATTGAAGATCATAAGGTCATTGTTATTTCTTTAATATTTTGAAAAAAAAGCAATGCAATTTTTAACATTTACCTACATATTTTTCGGGAAAATGGTTAACGATATAATATGTAAATAATTTGAACTATTTATTTCACTAACAATGAATTCATTATTTTAACAAAAGTTATGCTTATGTATTAAGGAAATAATTAGAACATTTAATATATCATGTGTCCAAAATATCTTGATGGTAAAATCCCATCAAATTATTATTTTTTTGAAGATGACACCAAGACTTTAATGCAAATAATAGGCAGCTTTCTTTATCCACATTGTTTTATGCCACATTTTTACGTAAAAAATTCCATAATCAAATGCTATGCAAAAATATACACAGGCTTTAATAAGTGGAAAGGTTACTTTCCACTTATTAAAAGTCAATTTAAATTGTGTTTTCCTAGAAAATTTTTAATTTATTTTTATAACTGTTTGAAGAACTTAAAATGGCATAATTTATGTTAACATTGTTATTATTAAATTTTTAAATCGATTATTATAAAAATAATTTTTTATTTTAGGAAATATAGACCAAACATTGAAAATTACAATATATTTAATTTTATTTTTATTTCCAATGGATGGCAGCAAGAAAAAAGATAAAAATACAAAATAAAGAACACAAACAAAGAACAAAGTGAATCAGGTGCGTGAGTACTCTCTCGTTTCGCAAAATCGGCTACAGAGGCGTGGACTAGAGGGAACACACACAATACATTTCTGCAAATGTTGAATATCCATTTCTTGGTGTAAACTGAATAGGAGACAATTGGGGCTCTGGAGAATTTTCAACTGTTACAGATGTTTAGACAGGCAATCATGACCAGTTAAGAGTCTCAGAATAGATACTGACTCGGCCCTAGACAATACTGGCATAAAATTGTGGCTCACAAACCACAATTTATCATAATTTTTAGATTTTGAGCTTTTTCAAAAAACATCCTTTGATTTATTTTTAAAGTATAGCTGTATTGCATTAAATGAAAGTGCTGTGTCTGATATTTGGATAAATGCAGATCCTTCCTTTGCCAATTATCTGGTTCATTTCTGTTAATCTCGCAATGGGCTGTGATCCACTGCAATACCACTTTTGTGTTCTGCAATAGCAAATCATTTATTAAATTGCAACAATAGAAGACTTCATTCGTTTTATAGTTCTTCATGGATTGCTTCAGTAGTCATTTGTGAATCCGACAAGACAACACATTCCTCCATCCAAAGGGTATTTATGTTGTGCAACTGCCATGTGTCACCTCTCCATTAAAAAATCAGAAGGTTACTTTCCAAAAGAGATATAAAAAGAACGCGATTTCTAAATACACCCGCACCAGCATTTACCTTTGATTTATCAGTATAAATATGCACTTCCAGGGTATTTAAACTAGATCGTATCAAGGGTTAGAGATCTGAGAATTACTTCATCAGTGTCCTTTGAAACAGAATATAGTAACTTTAAATTATATTCAACTGGTAAATATTCACATAGATTTAGTGGAAGAGACTGCGATCGATGCCACATGCTGTTTTTGTCTCAAGGGCAAATTTCACAAATCCCCTCTGTGCATTTTGCTGGACCTTTGGTACTCCTCCTCTTTCTATGCATTATTGGAGGGTGCGCTTATCATTTTTCAAAAATAAAAAGCGATCCTATGTATACTCGTTGTAAAATAGGAAAAAAAAAAAGAACAGCATTCACTAGAGTTGATTTCACCTATAAGGGGGAATGCTTTGATATGTATAGTTTCTTACGTCCATCTAAAACACTATTTGATATAATGATCAAAATCTCACAACAATAATTTATGAGAGGAAAAACAAATGTCCTGTAAGCTATCTCAAGTTTTACGGCTACAGCCCGCCAGACGTTTCAATACTATTTAAACGTTAGCAAATTTTTTTAAGTATTCTTAACCTGCGTTTTCCAATTAAGCTTAGTATAGACAGTAACAACCAAATAATATTCATCATTATGGTCAAGAATTTCCTGTTTAAATTTTATTTCAGGTTTAATTTTCTGATGTACAAGCTAAATAATTTTTGAAGCATTTATAGACATTATTATTGTTGTAGCCATTGGATAGTATCTCCATAGCTTTCTAAAATTTTTTCTCTATATTTTTATGAAATTTCAGCTTTAGTCTATAGGAGTGAATCATCAGCAGAAAAAGGATGTCATGCCTGGAATAGATTTAATCTCCTGGATCAAATCGTTGACATAAATATTGAATAGCATACAACTCAAAATCGCAACCTGAATATTTTAATATTTCCATGTTCAATTCGGGCAAGAGTTTTTAATTCTTAATATGTCAGTTTCTACTTTTTCTTTGACACTGTGTACTGGGAAATATAACTGCCAGAGTTAAAGCAGCATTATAATGTCCACCCCGTAACTGTCTTTCAAGGGAATTTTTCATAGTGGCCTGTAATCACGTGTCATAATATCTGTAAAACTCTCATGCACCTCAGAAATGCATACATAAGAAAGAAGCAGAACTTTCAACTCTCATTGTTAAGGAATGACTGAAGTTCAACCAGAAAACAAATAGTCAGTGAATACTAAAAAGGTATTATAAAAACTTTAGTTAGTCTACCCATTAATCTTCTTTCGCATATCTTTCAACCATTCCGCTTTTTAAACATGCTTAATTTTATAATCATCAAGCCCTTGTTTCCTCTCAGATTAATGAAATCCTGTTGGATAAAAATTTTATAACTTTTATCAAATAAAATTTCATAGCTCGCATTAAACTGTTGCCAAAAATAATTCAAAATTAATATTAGAAAATCAATTCACACATTTAATGCGTGAGTGCTTAATTTTCTAGCAGTGTGAAGAATAATAATGAGTGTTAACAAAAGTTCTAGTTGGAATAAGAATGCCTTCTTGAAACAAATTCTATAATTATTTCGATATATTAAGAGATTTTGAAAAACAAAAATAATTTAATTTTTGACCAATTTCATTTATACAAAACAAGTTTAACAAGAATTTTCAGTTTCTTCCTGAATAGTGTGCATGTGATAATTTCAAATCGATAAAAATAGTTTTATTTTTAAATTTCCACAAATAAAAAGCAAAATTTAATTCAAATTTTAAACAAACAAATTGAAAATAAATAGCAGTTTTTATATTTAAATCTGCAGCATAACATCAGTAAAAAACATTCTTAATTTTCAATAAAATAAGCAAATCACAATCACAAATGCATCTAAAAATAACTTTATTCATTCGTTACAAAAATACTCCTTCGTTTAACAATAATGAGCTGACTGGAAATCATTAAATATTGAATGAACTAATGCAGTAGGTTATTTTCCATCAATTGTTATATTTGATAGCAAGTTGTGATGCAGAATATCAATAGAAATATATTTAAAAAGGTACAAATTTTCACAAT
This sequence comes from Latrodectus geometricus, assembly GCA_026290005.1. Classification (NCBI taxonomy): domain Eukaryota; kingdom Metazoa; phylum Arthropoda; class Arachnida; order Araneae; family Theridiidae; genus Latrodectus; species Latrodectus geometricus. The sequence continues at coordinate 316,523 of JAPDSC010063188.1, read as the reverse complement.
TTGTAGTGTAAAATATGTTTAAAAAAATTAAGTACACAAAAATAAACAATTCATCTGTACAACCTGAAATGTAACAAATAATAAACTTTTAAATAACAAATCAACATAAAGGAGAATCTGAATCAATAATATTTAGACTTCAGTTTCGGAAGCACTATAAGTATATTTTCGCATTTTATTATTTGGAACGCTGATTTTAACCTTGTACGTTTCTTTCTGGTATCTTTTCTGTTCACTTTGAACAACACAAACTTCCTCTTTTCTACTGTTTCTGTTATGTAACCTGTCAAGTACAGCTGTTATAGCGTACGAAATGTCAAAAGTACTGGCCACCGTCAAAATGCTTTCAATGTAGGATTTTTTTGATAACATTATGATAAGGCCTGAAACAATAAGACATGCAGAAATAAGGTACAACAGATGATGAAGCTCAAAAGTGATGTACACTGCATCAGCTTCGTTTGATGGCTTGACGACAGCGGCAGGAGGTTTGACGTTCAATTGATCAAGGAGGATCATTTTAACACTAGTTCCATTTTCTTTCGTAGTATGAAGCACATTGTTGTCCAAAGAACGATGCAATCGAGTTTTGTGTATTGGACTTATTTGGTAGACAACCTGCAAGAACCATTCTTGACTTGAACTTATCTGTAAATGAATCACATATTAAAGAATATAAATTACATTTATAGGTATATAAATATTAAGTACTTAAATCTTTTAAATCTCATCAACAATAAAAAAAACTAAAATATGAATTGTTATAATTATAATTATTTTATTTATTTCAAATACTTAGATACTTCAATATGATGCCATTAAGTGCCCATTTTAGCACAAAGGATAGAAATGATGATATTTTGTATAGCCAGAGTAACTAAAGAGTATGCCATTGTAACCTCGAAAGTGGGTGGCTTCTCATTATTTAGAAGCAGGAACTAAGAATCCCAAACTTGATTTTCTATGCACAAAGCTACACAATATTATTTCATTTTACACTGAGACAACAATCCATATAATTGCTCCAGCTGTTATTCGTGAGAACAATAGATTTTTGGCTGGGATGCACTACCTTCAATTGCGAGAGCCAAAGAGGCCTTGATATTAATATACATTAACCAACAAAGTGAATTCATGATCCACAAATTTTTATAAATTATAATTATTCTTTTGACAGCATATTTTAGTTTAAATAAACTGCTTGGTAGAGCCTAAATACTAATTTATTTTTACATGAAGATGTTAGCAAGCTAAGATATATTACAGAGCCACAGCATAATTTATATTGTAGATATTTCAAATGAACAGATTTAATGTAAAAATACCAATTAATTCTAGAAACTAATGCTATTAACTTTACACGCATACATAAAATTAAATGAGCGTAATCTTAAATAAATGAAGTATAGTGTCAGAGTTTAAGGAAAGTATAAGAATCACAATAGTTTAATGTGATCTAATAGTTTGTCATAGAATCAAATTTAATTTTCTTATAACATTGGTCTTCCATAAAATGAGTAAACACTGCAGTGAAACATTACAAAAAATATAAAACATTTGAAATTACATAATGATTATTGATAGAAAACTCAGTATTGCACAGTACTTATTCTAAATAATTTCAATTTTAGAGATTAAATTTACAGGGTGATTATCAGAATATTATAAAAATCTAATAGGAACTTGCAGTAGCACTCTTGTAGTTATGAAAATTTATATGGGGAAAAAAGCATCTTTTCTTACCATAAAGCTTTATTATAATGTTGAAAACTTGATTTTTTTAATTACATTAGGCATTAATAACATTTTACTAATTTAGCATTAATAACGTTTAACTAATTATAAGATCTTTCTTTTTAATTTCATTTTTCACACAAGACTGTCAAATAAAGTTTTATTATTCAATAAATATTCCAGTTAAATTTCATATATATTTTTAACAGAGATTCGAAAAACTTTAAAGTTGTAATTTTAATTGCATTACAAATTACAAAAATATTTTTGGCAACAAAATTTTTGGCATTTTAATGAAGACAAAAAAACTAAATTTCCTAAAATCATTAGATATTAAAAAGCAATTATTTTCCTTACAGTTGGTATATATGAAACTTCATCATAAAACAAGAAAAAGTTTATATTAAGGGAAAACATACCAGAAATAGGATGGTTACAAATTTAATATAGGTCCTTCTCAAAATATACAAGCCTTTACAGTTCTTAATGCTTTTAATAATAATAAAAAAATCATTATGGAAACTTATTAACAATTTTTATTATAAAATATTTCAATTAAAATAAATATAAAAATGAATTATTATTTTACAATAGGATATTATCAGATATTTTAAGAGGGAAGAATTTCAGAAGCAACTAATATAATTTTACAATAGGATATTATCAGATATTTTAAGAGGGAAGAATTTCAGAAGCAACTAATTTTGAAATAATTTTTGAAATTCATTTTAAAATGTCACATTTTCATTCACGATAAGAATATGTGAGGTTATTTTATATAAAATTTAAAATATGCAAACATGAAAGAAAAGTAAAAAGATATTTTGGGCAAATTGTAAGAGGAATCTATTTTAAAATTTCTGATTCAATTATTATCTTATACAAAATTAAGTATGTTTATTTTGTATATCTTATACAAAATTAAGTATGTTTATTATACAAAATTAAGTATGTTTATTATACAAAATTAAGTATGTTTATTTTGTATAAGATATTATCTTACACAAAATAAAATCCTGTTTGTATGAACTTGTAGGAATTAGTAAAATTGATCTTAAAATCGAAAGCTTGTAAAATAGAAAACTAAGCTTTAAATCTAAAACTATTAATTTTTTAAAACTCACAAATAATTTTTTTTAGCAAACTCTTCTCAGTTTCTAAATATATTTTTAGAAAAAAATATTTAGTGCATACTACAAAAGAAACACATGCAATAAAATTACTTTTTTCATAAATAGGGAAGCATTTCTGTTTATTGCAAAAAAATTATCTAATTGTTTTTAGCCATTTGTTTGTTTGTGCAGATTATAGCAGAAATGCATCATTTTCTTCTTATTTACTGTCTGGAAGTTTTCTTCCATTCTCATCCATTATTTTTACAATGATTCAATCGCCCAATACTTCTTACACGCAAATTTCATATTAGTCCATATTCAATAGGTTCTGAAAATAGTGCAACTGTGAATTGTTTGTCGAAGTTTCTGGATAAGTAACTTATCTGCTTTTAAGTCATCATGTACACATTCTTGGTTTCTTCAGTTACAATATTTTCATTAAAGCTTGCTTGTCAAAATGTCAAAGCTTCTTCTTCAATGTCATTCCAAGCATAGGTTGACAAGTACATTACACTTATTAGAGTATATTTCATAAATCAACTCAAAGCCAAGATCATGCCTTGCAAAAATGCTTCATGATATTTGTACTTGTAGCTATTAATTATACTCTGATTGCATAAACAAGGAATTAGGTTAGGTGAGAGTAACTCCTCATGAATTGATAAGAAAAAAATTCCAGGATTTTAACATCAATAGTACAGTTAGTTATGCACAAGTTGGAGGATCTATTGATTCTCCAATAAAAATGTTAACCCAAGTTTTTCAACCATAAAAAAAATATATATAAACAAAATAAATCATGATAAAACATAGACAAAAGATGCATGAAATGGTTCCTAAAAAAGGAGATTTTTAGAAAATTTAATTTGAAAATGAGAATTAAAACTATTGTTGTGTTTATGATTAGGCACTAGCTACAAAATTCGCGAAATCGTAAATGTTTGTAACATGACAGTTAGAAGTTCCTAAAGACGAGTGTACACCATGAATACAATTTTAAAATAATTTCATTATTCTAACAATTATTTAGAAGAAAATATTAATTTACTTAAAAATATTAATTTTTTTAATTCATTAAAAATGAAATTTTCACATAAACTACATTTTTTTTCTACAACTTTTATAGTATATTTCTCAATTACAATTTAGTTAAACTTAATATCATATAAAATTTATAAATTTTATTTTAAAAGCAATTTGAAAAATATGTTTTGAACTTGATTACAATTTACCTGAAACAAAGGATCTATGTCGAAAACAAAGCCGTCAACCCCTGAAAGATTTGAAAGAGAAATAAATTGTGGAGTGTCATCAACAAATTTTGCATTAAAAGGAACACCTTGAACAGTTCGAGTAGTTATTTCTGAATCATGTTTATCCTGAAAAAGAAGTCATGAATATCAAATGATCTTAATGTTTAAATTTATTTAGCTACTTATTTTGATACTTACATTTATTAAATATATTAATAAAATGTCATATATGTCATATAAGCATTTTAAAACAGTAAACCAATAGCACAATGCAAGGAAAAAAATAAACAAAAATTCTTTTAACAATAGAAATGAGCAGTAGTTTATTTACATCATATAATTTTTAAATTCCATATCAAAGAAATATAGAGAACTGATACTGAAATTAATCAATGTTTAGAAATTTAATAAGGCATTTTATCTCAAGTATATTTTAATCAAAAAATAAAATAAAATGTTATTTTAACATTTTGAAAATAGTTAGTTTTAAGCAAACACATTTTTTATTCAATATTGAATAAATATTTTATGCTGCTGTATATATTAATGCTATTTTTTAAATTATAAAAAAATAAAGATGAAAAACACAAAATACAAGTTTTATGATTAAATTGAGGAACCTCAATAAAAAAATGCAACTATAGAAAGTTTTTTTTTTTTTTTTTTTTTAATAAAAAAAAAAAAAAAGAAAGAATTTTGATATCCTCCAGGAAAAATCCTATTGATGCTCATTTAACAAATCCTTCATTTTAATCTACATAAATCAATGTTAAAATAAGAATATTGTAAAACATAAATTTTTTTAATCATTTTGAAATGGATTTACAAATGATATCTTGAGATATGTTAAAAATCAGTAAGCATAATGTAATTAAGGAATCGGATTATCAGGATTATATATATATACATATAGATAGATATAAGAACATATACATATAAACACAATAAAATATAAATACTCTTAGAGCCCATTAAAATTGTAATATGAAAAAGAATACTGTACATAAAAAATAGGGCATTAAAAGTATTTGCAAGCAGTTTGAAGGTTTACAGTGATGCAAAATTAGTAGAAAGTTTTCACCCAAAAAACTAAAAACTTTCTTACCCAGTTCAACATGGAGCTGAACAGGGTTTAGATGAAAAAAAAACAGTGCCTTTATTCTGTTTCTTTAAGTCTATACCACACTTCATCAAGAAATAATTAAAAGGGTAGGAAACCTATCCCTCAACAATCCATGACTTGATGTTTTTTATTGGTAATAATTAAAGATAGTGAATATCAGGACAACACCCTAATACCTTTAATGCTGAAAAAATGTCAGAGCCCAATGTACAACATTATCTGTTTGAAAGATGGCAGATGGCTTAAAAAACAGGGAAAATTACTATCCTTAAGATCTCAAAAATGTACCGATCAACATTCAAATTACCCTTGATCTGAATTAGAGATTGTATATCCTCAATAATTATCATTACTACTACACCAAGTGCTGATCTCTTGATAACACTGAATGTCATTAGGAGAGAAGAGCTCTTCTTTGAGAATCCAGACGCGTATGCACTGCATGCAAAAAAGGAATTAATCTAGAAAACTACATTATGCCATTCCTGCATATAGCTTTTCCATTGGACAAGTCATAATCATTATCTGTCTCTATACTGCATTGTCAAAAAAAGCTGAAGTAATGGTTGATGTGCAAGTTGACCACACTGCCCTGAAAATTACTTAATTGTTAATTGTATGTTAATGAATATTTATTGAATGTGCTTATAAGAAAACTTATTCCCAGACTAATAGTCTGTCATGTAGTTATAGTTTTACAAGGCCATCTCACTATATGTGTGTTTTCTTGGGAGTCAGACATAGGATTGAATTTAGATTTTGCATGCTGTTTATATACACCTCTCCGCAACATTCTGAATGCACATTGGCATGGCACTGGTTGAATTTTGACTAATGCGACTGGAAATACCATAGAACGATAATCCACATTTTCAATAGGCAACAATCCTGCCTCTATCAAATTCAAAGTTGCTGGTAAACATTTTTTCTTATTCAAATCATAACATAATATTTTGTTAAAATTTTTACCATACATGCGATTTCTAAATAAAGAAATAAACAATCTATTGCTCAATTTTTTACACAAAAATTCAGATGTCATTTTCCACCCTGCGATGTCTAAATGAAAGGAAATACTAATAATTGCATTTTCTGACATATTTTTCCTTTCATTTGATTTTGGATTCATAAAATTATCTCTTGAAAATATCGCAATTTTTACTGACAGCAGTATATATATATTAAAAATTCCTTTATTGCCAAATGGAAATGAGAATGGAACAAAATACATGTTTATTTTTCTAGTGTGAAAACAAGCTAATGGCAATACTTATTCTTGAAGATGTTAAATTAGCAATAATGAAATGTTAAGATTAAATTTTTTTTGCTTTTTTATACATTACAATACACATGCCAATAAATAATAGAAAAGTCTTTAAAATATCGGCATCTTACATTTAATAAATGTCAATACGGTATTGAAAAAAAAAAAGCAATGTGAAACATCCTACTTTAAAAACATTATAAATTTTGATAATTTTTTCATATTTTGAATTAAAACAAAAACATTTATGAGAGCAGCATTTGTCAGCTTCATAAATGAGCAATTTTCAATTTAATTATTGGCATAGCAGAATGCATAAAAATAAAATACTTTTATTAAATATATAGAAACGAATAATTTTCATTAAATCATACAAAAAGAATGAAACTATAAAGAGAAACTAAAAGATTATTTTAATCACACACACCAATGTTAATAAAGGATTCAATAGAATGTTTTAAAAATATATTTTCAGTTATTTATCAAAATTTTCAAAAATAAATGAGACTGCTCAATAAAGCTAAAGGTATACTTACAAGCAATATAAATTTATATTTGAAATTATTATTTGGTAATAGGCAACCATATTGTGGCCCTTTTCCAAATATTTTGCCACTCGGATCATACATAGGTAAATAATTCGCTTTTCCTGAACACAATATTACTTCAGTTATTTGAAGTTTATAAGCAGATTCTAATCCCTGATTTGGGCTCCAAAACACTCTTCCAAAAATACTATCGCCTAAAACAAACAAATCACACAAGTAGTTTTAAATTGATGAAAATGCTTCTTGAGAAATATTTTACTGCATTAATGTTTACTGATTATAATGAATCTTAAGGAATATTTTGAGTAAATAAATCATGGACTTGTTTCTATTATGAAAAAAAGCAGCTATTTTTATAATATAGTTAAAATGTTTTTATTTGAATAAAAATATATGTAAATTGTGCATCTAAAAATAGATAAAAAAAATTTTCTTTTACAAGATACAAGAAATCTTAGAAACTTCTGAAATATCTAATGATTTTGTGTATTTTTTTTAAAGATAATTTAATTTTGATAAATAAAAAATAGTGTTTGTCCACAATAAATGAAGTAACAAATATGAAACAAAATTGTTAACTTCGATATTCATTTTCTCTAACATTTTGATTAACATATATTTCAAATGGAAGTACAAAATAAAAAATGAAACAAGGATATTTTTTACAAAAAAATTAATTACTAGTAAGTCTAAAACAAAAATCAAACTACTTAAACTATTTAAAAAACTATTAAAATTTTGTTCTAGTAAATATAAAGTAACTATGCAGCAAGTGAATCTCTTCTTTGGATTGATATATAAAAATAAACTCATATATGTAAATATTAGTTGTACTTGAAAAAACTGATTGAAAAAGGAGAAACCAATGTGAATTGATAAGACATGAGTATCTAATTTTGGAACATCATAAAAGGAAGAGTTTTACAACACTTTAAATATTAAAAGTATAAATTTTACAAATGGTAAAGAATAAAGTTTAGTAAAAAATTTTACATTATGTTGACAAAAAAAGCAAAATAAAGACATTCTATTTCAGGCATTTCAAAAAGCTAAAAATATCATAAAACACTTTTAATTCATGAAGATGGGCCGACCAACCTGTCTAGGGGTTAGCGTAGCTGACTACAGATGGGTGGGACCTGGGTTCGAATCCTGGCTCGGGCATGGATGTACTTTCTCTTTCTCTCTTTCTTGTCTTTGTCCTTTCTTTGTGTGTGAATGGTTGCCTACCCTATAAACGAGTACCTATGGCATGTGAGTACTGAGGAAGTCGGACTCCACACCAAATATGGTTCAGTTGGAAAAGTGGAGCAGCGCACCCCATATTGCCAGCCTGGCTGGCACACGACAACAACAACAATTCATGAAGAAGAAAAGACAAATTATAAACAATGCTAGTTACAAAATAATAGTAGAAAAACAATAAATATAAATGCAAATCTTTTTTACAAGGTATACAAAGCAACAATGGAAATTCGCAATATGTATATTACAAATAAAAATGTTTTCGTTAAAAAATGTTTTTTAATATATAGAAGGTTTAGAAGTTGATTGCTCCTTGCAGATTTTTAAATTAAATTTATAAAATTTACAACAAGACACTTTGACATTCAATAGATTGAAACAAATTTTAATAATAACTCTAGTTAAATATTAACTTGAAAAACAAGTTTTTTTATAAGGTAGCGATTTGTTGTGTAAAAGCACAAAGTCAAATTTTTCAACGCTACAGAAAATTTCCATTGATGATTAAATAAATATTTTCATTCCTCAATAGCTCTCAAAAATACAAAACTTTCTAATTCAATAAAAATTTTATTTTTTCATATTGATTTTGGGTAATTTGAAATTCAATCCATCAACATTTATTATAAACTTAAATATATATTTGAAGCTAACCTAGAATATTAGAATAATTAAAGAAACATAATCATATATTTTTGATCATTAAACTTCTGCTTTTAATGCATCTTTTAAAAAATAGTTTTATAAAACTGTAAGTATGTAGAGTATTAATACATAATAAAATATCTATACCTTTAGAAAATGTTCCTTTATATTCAACATATTCTAAATATGGCAAATTTTCAAAGGGATTCAACAGAAATAAACTTTTGTCATTGAAGATTTGAAAAAATGTTTCTATTGCATAAGTAACTGGCTGGGGTCGATTGGCTCGCTCAAAGACTATTGGTAATTCAAATCTATAAAAAAATTACAATATTAGAGAGGTACATTAATATAAATTTGTTACAGCAATCAGAGTTACAAAATTTTCTAATTCTAATGTAGCTCTTTAAAAGCACAATTCTTTTAAAAAGTAATTAATCAAAATATTATATTCAAAATATATTTCTTACTTTTCGGGCAGTTGAGCAAAACAAGGAAATTGCTTGTGACTATATGAATATTCTAAATCTTTAACTTTGCATGGTATAAGATGTAGAGAATAATACCCACTATAGTTCTGAAATAAAATCATTGGTCATTAGTATCAATTATTTTAAATCATAATTTTGAAACAGTCCAAAAATAAAACCATAAAATGCTATAATTATGTTTATAACATATTTTATATTACAAAAGATTGTATCCAAAATTATTTCTTTAATACATTTTACAATTAATGTTTCAACACAAAATAAAGTTGCCACATTAAAAGAACAATAATTTGACTCATTTGCATTTTCAAGGGAAATTTTTCAAATAAGTAAATATATTTAATGAGAAAACAAATTTAGAACAAATTAACTATCTGGATCCCTTTAGGGATCCAGATAGTTCATTTGCTCTCATGCATACATTTTTCAAATGTGGTCAAGTAAGTTTTCCAAAATTCATTTGCTTCATAAATGAAGGCTGCTTGCACTCTAGACATTTCAAGGAATAAAAGACTCATTTTAGCATGATTCTTCAAAAATCAAAGAGGTTGAAGTAGGATCAATAGGCGACAATTCTTTCCCCTAATGTGTTTACGAATCCCAGTTCATTGTATTTATTCAGTGTCATACAATTTTAACAAGGAATCTGATCTTTGTTTCTTAATTCGAAAAATGAAAGCTATGGAAGAAAAAGTTTCATTGTCTGAGTAGACATCATGCTGGATAACTGCTAACTATGTCCTTGAATAAAGCACTGACTGATAAGAGATGAAATCTTAGAAACATAATTTCTCCTTTTTGGAGGAAAAGTTTGACTTGATTTCACTTTAATGAATAACAACACATACTGTTTATATGGATGAACATGTTCTAGAAAGTGTACTTAAGCAGCTAGATATCAGACCTCAATATTATAGACTACGCTCTGGGACGCAGAGGAAATTTACAACCCTCTCCAAGAAATATTCAAAGATTGAAAATAGCTTTCTGAATTAACTTAAATAAAATGCAAGGAAATTCATAAATGCTTTATTTTCAGTATGAAATTATAGTTTGAAACTTGCATAATAAAAACTGCAATCCCTATTAAATTTTTATTATCATCATATGTATTATAACTGCGTGGTGAAGGGTTTATTTTATTAAATTTTTATATTAAATTATTTTCAAGTAGATTTTCATTAAAATTGGTAGAGTAGTTATGGAGGGTAACCGATTAAATCATACAACTTTATTAGCTTTGAGTGTTATTGTTTTATCCAAAATTGGAATTTATAACCCTAATTTATTGTAAGTGAATTGTGAACATAACTTTGCTGTTTATTTCAATCTTTTACAATATTTTTTTCAATTGATGTAATCAATAACAGGCTGGTTTGTTGCTTTATATCACATTTGTAGATGGCAGCTAACTTGACAAGCCTTACAGCTTAAAATTATTTAACAACATTCCCCACAAACATTCTTGATGAAAATCAAACTCATGATTTATTAAACTAAAGACCCAAGAGCTGATCATAATTAATGTTTGATTTTGTTGCAACAACAAACATAAAATAAGTTATTTAATGTTTTGTCTAATCAAAATTTAAATAAATTTTACAAAAGCAATTTGAAATTTCATGAAAAAATAATTGCTTCTGTTAGTTATGATGCCTAAAAAGTTTTTTATGTTTCTCTATTTGTCACTTCATTCCTAATTATATATATTATTTGTAAATTGCTTAACAGTCGTTATTTACAGAAGTTTAAAATTTTCAGTATATAAAATAATATAAAAACTTTATTCTCTTTCCTCTATGAATTAAATTATATGCATTACAAATACAGAAAAAAATAAACATAATTTTGCATTAATTTACTCAACTGAATTTCTTTTTTTATAAAATAAAGATTTCAGGATACAGAAACTCTAATTACCATGTTAAACAGCACAAGACTTATTCAGTAAATGGAATTTTTAAGATTTAATTAATCACCAAACATTTTACAATTTATACTTAATGAATAAATAACAAGAAATACTTGTAGTTTAACTCAAAACTTATATCAATTAAATCTAAAATTTTTAGTCTTTTAAAATTGACCAAAAATATTAGTAAAAAAATTGCAACTATAATTTTAACACATAAACTTCAATGTATATACCATTTCAAAATATTAAATTTCTTAATATGAGAATTAATTTTTATTTTTGAATATATTAAATTTTTTTTTTTTTACTTACTTTATTTGACAGAGAAAAAGTTTTTCTCACTATTCATAATTGAATGTAAAGCCATCATAAAACTCAAATGAATTATTCAGAATAATATTTTAATGAGTATTGTGATTAAAAAAAAACAGTTTATAAAAGTAACAAATAGAAAAATGTTAACTGAATTTACAAATTAATGATGCCCTTACTTTAAGATTATAGTTACTAGTAGCTCTCCAAAACTGTATAGGTCCTTCAAATGTTTGTTCACTCCATAGTAGCTCCAAATTCAACTTTATATGAAGATTCTTAGGTGAAACAATGTGACTTTTTATATTTGGAAGAGTATGATGCTCTAAAACAAAACGCCCTAAAGTAAAAATAAAATACATTTAAACTAAAATTAGAGTAATTAAATTTAAATTGGTATTAATTAATATTTAATATTTTTAACATTACTACAAAAACATAACTAAATTAATTTTTTACAGTTTATAAACCTCATTATGAAATATTGAAATATTTATTTACTAGACTTTAATTGATAGTTAAAAAATTATGCAAACAGAAAGACAGATTTAAGACTGCAAAGAACTTAGATTTTTATATAGTCTACGATTTATTTGATATATAGCACAAATAATAAAGAAAAAATGAATTTATTACAAAAGAGAATATCAATTATATATGGTTTTTTTAGAAGATAAAAATAAGTTAAGAACTTAATTTTTGGAAAAAAAAATGAATAGTTAAATAGTTAAATGAAATTTTACAAATTATTACTTATAAAAATATGGATGTAGAAAATATTCAGAATGTACCATTAATTCGTAAAATTACAGAATCAAAAATATTAAAGGCACATAATAAATAATACTTAAATTAGACTATTATAAATATTATACACATAAAAGTGAAGTACATTATGAATAATTCTATTAGCTCTTTTAAGGAAACCATTTAACCGATACTTAAAATTATTTCCTCCTTGCCATTACACAAATTACAAAATAAACATCCTTTCTTTGACAAAGTATTGATTGTAAGCATAGTATTTAAACTATACAAACAAAAACTTAAATTTATTATATCTATGATATAATGTGGACTTAATAAAATTTAATACAATTGGATCATATCCTGTCAGTGCAATTTACCAAATGTGAAATTTAAAGCATATTAGTTATGAAATTATTCAAAATATTACCATAGAATTTCGCCACAGTTTTAAATTCAAAGAACATGTAACCATTAACATTTATGCTGATTCGAACAAGACTCACGCTAGCTCTTAAAGAATTATCTGAATGGGAGCCAGATTTCCATAAGAATGTGTTATAAAAGAAAGAAAACTCAAGTTCTGTTCGATGCTCAATAGAAGTCCATCCAGTAGGAGCAGCACCAAATACATAAGTTACATATAAAGGAAGCAGTACTGTAATATATGTTTGATCTGTGTCACGAACCTGAAACAGAAGTTATAATACACAATTAAATATTAAAACTTAAATAAATTATATGATAGAAGAAAAAAAACTGTATCACAATGCATAAAGTTTTAATGATATAGAATATTATACTAACTTGAATACATGAATGAATAAACAGAAATAAAATTAGCATACAAAAAATAGCTGACAATTGAAAGAGCTATGAGTTATATAGTACTAGAAAAAGAAAATGCATATAACACACAAGATAAATCAATTAAGCTAGCAACAGGATAAAAATAAATGTTTTATTTTTTTAATAAAAGGAAAGTACTTCAACAGAATTAAATTACCTTAAAATCTGAAGTTGCGATTCCTCCACAAAACTGAACAAGCTCTGCAATCGTATACCAGGCATCAAATGACCAAGTACATTTTTTCAAATTAAGGTGTTGATAAAGAATTAATGTTTCATTCAAGCATTCTTCATCATTATAAGGAAAAGCAGACATTTTGTCACTTGCAGAAGGGTTAAGGCTCTTAATGAAACTTTTGTGGACTTTAAAGTTGGAAGATGAAATTTGCAAGTTGGAACACATATGTTGCTGTCTATAAATTGGTTGTGTCAATAAATATTCAATGTTATGCAATGGATATGTAGAAATAAGAGGTATAAGCCCATCCTACAAAAATATGAGATATTTTAAAATTTTAAAACATAAACTTAATAATAATGAATGTATCACATAAGTCAAAATAAGTTGAAATAAAAATGAAAAGTAAAATTTAAGACTAAGTGAGCCAAAAAGTAATAAAATATGAATGATTTATCTTTTAAAAAACTGCATGTTCAATTTTCAACTTTCATTATAAATATCATTTTTTCATTATAAAAGAATGTAGTTTCAAATAACTACATAGTCAGCAGCAATGTAGGAATACAACATAAATGAAATTTTAATTCAAATAGGGTATTTTCAAGAGAAATATATAATTTAATTTATTCTGAATTGAAAACTTTATAGACTTAATTTTTAATTTTGTTTTAATTTTCAAATATTTTAGAAACTAAATTTTTTAACATAATAAAAAGCAAATTAATAATGTTAAGTAAAAAATCGTTAAATATATAAAATACTTTACATCAATAAAAGCTAAAAAAATATAAGATTTTGCCAATTCAGTAAAAAAAAAATTAATGAAACAAACTTCTTTATAAAACTACTAAAAATATTTTTGGAAGTGAACAGTTTTATATATATATATATATATATATATATATATATATATATAAGAAAATGTGATTCAATTTAATTAACAAAAACTATTTATCCAATAATTATCAAAACCACTTAATGAATAAACTTAAAACATATTTAAATGTCACGTAGGTTCAAAATGTTTGGTCAAATAAATAATTGTAGTGGTGGTTGGTTGGGTTTTATGGCACAAGGTCCAAAAAGGACAAGCAGCACCAATAAATAATTGTGAGAAATATTTTAAATTAATTAAATTCATCAAATTGTTCATATAGAAATTTGAAATTTTAACTGACATCAATTATAATGCCGTGAATGCTTTATAGCTATGCTTAAAATATAGCAATTAAATGGAAAAAAATTCCAACAATTGATGAACTATTGCAATTTTTCTTTTAAATTTGATAATGATTTTAAAAATGCATACAAAATGTGTTAGCTATCAAAAAAATTTCAAAAACGGTATTCATAAAATATGCTAATTTTTAATTGAAATTACATACTTAGTAAATATGTGCAAAATATATTAAGTTTTAAATGAAATTTCCAAGACAATACTCATAAACTATGATAAATATTACATATGAATGAAATGAAAATTTATCAAGCAAAGGGAATAATACAAATAAATTCATTCAGTTGAAGAATTTATTAATTTTACCAAATAAATAATGAGTACTAATGAAGCAGTATCTATGCAAGTATTAAGTATTGTAAAAGGTACTTACTTCATGAGGTATTTCAATATGAATATGTAATTGATTTGGATGTCCCAAGTCTGAAGAATTTACAAAATTAAGAGTTGCAACAAATGGTTGAGATTGCAAATCAAAAGCAGAAAATTGTGATTTTAAAGTTGAATGACAAAATCCTAAAAATAACACAAAAATTTAATGAGGTTTCTAATATTAAATCAATTAAAAATTAATGGTTATATTCAATCAAGTTCAAATAATTAACTAAAGTTAAAATTTAAATTCAATTAAATTAAAAATAAAGCCACACATATGCATATGTTAATTAACATTTCTTAGTAATGACATTTCAATATTGATTATGCATTTTATTACAAAGCAACAATTTAATAAATGAATACTATTCATCTTATTTTTATACTAGATATTTTAAATAAATGAAGTAGATAATCAAATATGAAAATTCTTATTTGATAATTGTAAAATATTTTTATGTTTAACAGCCGGTACTTATAAAACTGAGAATTGCCTTTATAGATATTTCAGAACCTTGAAAGTTTAATCAGATTTTTGAAATACACTTTCTTATTAAAATATAATTGTTATAAATATCCATTTTAATGATATACCATATTTTAATGATATATGAACCATACAGAGATTTAATTCTTCATTACAATTTTTTGAATTCTATGTGAAATAATCGAAATAAATTTGCATAATTTTTATTGATAAAGGAGAGAAAAGACATAATTCAACATTTTACATTATCAAAACAGAAAATAACTAATGTAGTTTTAAAGAATTTTAAAATTATATGTTTCATTTATCCAAGTTTACACTCATAAAAATAATGCTAAAAAATAAGTTGAGTATATTTTAATTTCAAATATTTTATTCCAAAAGTTATTAAATGAAATAAATGTTATTTTCCATAGATTTGAATTCAGATAGATGATTTATTATAAATAAAATTTTGCATAAATGCTTTCTGAAGAATTTTAATAAATGTTTCTAAAAACTGCATAATTCTAAAAATAAAAAAAGAAGATTAAAGTTTTAAATGTAATTATTCAACTGCTTTAACATAGAATCCTTTTATAAAAAATTTTATAACTTAATTAAATTTGTAACCACATTGAAATTTTATTATAAAAGGCTATTTTCACTATTAAAACTACTTCAACTTGTATAAACATATTCTTCAAATTTAAGGTAAAATTAATGATGTATTCAGGATATTTTATTTTCATTTCATGAAAACTTTTTAACAAATAAGTCATTAATCTATATGAAAACACTCGTTGAAATAAATATATAAATAAAAACTTAAATTCAATTACTCTTTAAAGGCATACTATATATAATTACATTCATTTTTTTAAATTTAAATAATATGATAAATTCACAAATTCTTAATGATGCTGCTTTTTATTGCATAGGAAAGAATTTTAAAGTTTGTGCACATAATATAAGAAATCAAAATACAAAAACAAATAAATCTACCAATATCTGAACTAATTTTGACTGTATCACTTTTCAAAGGTACACCAAATAATCCATTCCGATCTTTAGGTTGTACAATGCATCGAACTCTCTCTTGAGGACGAAAATAAATACTATCTAGTACCTATAAAATGTTGAAACTGCTTAAAATCCCATACAACATTAAACTATCATACACACATAATATTATAATACTTAATGTATTGCTTAATTTGTAATGATTAACAAACTATAAATGAAATTAATTTTTGTATTATATTATATGCTTATTTGTTTTTAAATGCATGTTAATCCAGTAAATGTTTAAGAGTCCCATATTGATATTTTTCTTGCTCTGTTTTAAGCCAGTTATTCCTTTCTGAACCATACTCTGCTTTCCACTATTATAGAGTACTGCCAACATGCATTAGTCAACTTTCCACAGAAACATTTATTTGATTACTAACTATATGATATATTGCTGCATGATCACTAAAATACAAACTTTAATACAATTCTTGATAGTTGTTTTCAGAAAATCAAAATATGCTTATAAAAGTAATTTGTGTAACTACTACATTGAAAAGAGAGAATTTTTATAAAGTAACATTTTGATTCCTATTTAAACTTTTACTTAAAAAATATTTTTCTTCAGTAAACATTTTATTGACAGATAACGTATCATATTTCTGATTAAATAATTATATTTTTCTTCAGTAAACATTTTATTGACAAATCATGTATCATATTTCTGATTAAATAATTATAATGAAAACTTTTTGTTATATATACATAATTTGTTTATATGTATAATTTGTCATTATAGATTGCTTAGAACTAAAACAAGAATTAGGCAATGTGGCTACAAAAATATAAAAATTAATAGCAAAATATGATTTTCTTTCATTTTCCAGATAAAAATAATTTTTGGGACAGTAAAGTGCTTTACCTTATCATGTGCAGAAGTAAATAATGTTGAACGACTTATTTTTTCAAAAGGAGATACTGTGTCATCATTTAAAGGTATAGCAACTTCCCAATAATATTTCATTGATGTAGAATTGATTCCTAATTCCTTGCAGAGAAGACCAGTCGCATAAAAATCTGGATAATTTTCATCACAAGGCTATAAACATAATGAGAGATTAGAAATGAACATAATAAAAACGCATATTTCAGATAAATGGTAATTAGACTTACTGTTATGCAAATTAAAGGATATCCTGCAATTGGATTTATTGCCATACCCTTGGTAACATTATCAAAATATAGTAACGAGACAACCTATAAAATGAAAAAAAAACTTAACATTTAACTAAAAAAATAATTAATTTAAACTAAAAATAGTGCCATAATTACTTTTACAATTTTTTAATATAAGAGAATAAAAGTTAAAGATTTATCACATTCTCATAAAAATAATCAGCCTTGAGTTATGTATTTTTTTTTAATGTATGAATTTCAAACGTACTATGGGAACTGTAGGTAGTATTAAGCTTTCTACTGTTTGCACTCCAGCAATTCTTACTACAGATTTAGATTGGTTTCCTATGACAGCATTCAATACTTCATCAGGGCCTAATATAACAGTGAATGATACAGCCCAATTTCGACGTTTATTATAAAGAATTTCAACATTAAAATTCTTTCTTTCTTCACCTACATACAAAAAAAATCATAAAATTTGTTAAAAAAAAAAATAAATATTTATTTTTAAAATATTTATTTTAAGAAGTTTAAGATATTTTTATAATAATTTACCTGAGGAAAAAATAACTAGTTTGCTTTTAGCATGATAATCCATTCCAGAAGAAGCAGATCCATCAATTGTACTAACTCTTATCTTTGATATCTTTTTTAAATCACCAAATCGTACAATTGGTATATTCAATGACAGTGAATGGTTGCTTGAAATCATTTGTTGTGACACAATAAATTCTTTTTTCTCAAGTTCAATCCTAGTCACTAAATAATACAAAGAGAATTTTCAAAGTATGCAAAAATAAAAGTTATCAATATTACAAATTAGAGTACATCAAATTGATAACTATAGAAGGATTAAAGTATTTTAATGAATAAACTAACCGTCTTCAGCATCGATTATATTCACAACTGCAATATTATTTTCTCCAATTAAAGATTCAACATCTTTGAGAAAAGGCATTAGTTCTACCTTGAATGATTCAGTGCCTTCATAGATTTGATCATCATAAATATTTACCCTACAGAGTGCAAGCTAAATGGAATAAACTTAATTAAATATTTTAAATGAAAAGAAGCCTTAAAATTATTTCAAACACACGTAAAATTAATGTATAGCTATAAATAGACAGATTTCATGTATGCAAATTTATTCATACCTTTTCTCCAGGTAAAAATGTTATGACGGATGCTCTTCTAGATCCATATCTTTCTTCAAAATCTTCCCTTCCATTCGCAGAATCATCCTGAGTGACACAATAAACTGAAGAATTTCCTTGCAAATCCCCAGTTCTCATCACTGGAATTTCAATGAAAGTATCTTCTTCTTTCACATTGGCCTTGGTGATATTAAATTGGACAACAGGTTCTAAATAATTTGATGTAAAAACAGTGCATTAGACTATGAGTTAAAGCTTAAGGAAACAATTTAAGTTCCATGAATAAGCACTTAAGAAATTAGTAATAAAGTATGTAATAATAAGAAACTAGTATAATAAATTTTCATTTCTAAATAAATCATGGCATGAAATAAAAAATAACAAAAAGCTAGTAAAACCATTAACTTTTGTAAAAAAAAAAAAAAAAGCTTAATTTATGTTACAGTAATGCATAGTTTTATATTTGTATAAATTATTTTATTCTTTAATATGCAGATAGTATATTTGGAAAATAAAAATATAGCATTTATTTCTTTTTTGTGGCTAGATTTCTATTTTCATTAATAATTTTGAAATATAAATAAATACTTTAATGTGATTTTACATAAAATTTTAATATAAATGATTCAAAAAAGACTTCCAATATCTAATTTTAAAAGTAGATAAAATCAAGAAATCATCTCTTTCCTTAAATATATTTACAGTATAATATAAACTATAATAACAATTGTATTTCCTTTTCTCTCATAAAGAAAACACAATATAAATTTACATTTTTGAGCAACACAGAATTGGGGAACACATTTAGTTATTATTGCACATTAAGTTTTTATTTATAGTTACAGATAACATAATTTAACATAAATTTAAATTATATAATAAGAAATTAAAACTATAATTTATATAATAAATATAATAAGAAAATTAAAACTTTTTAATAACAAAATAAGCAATTAAAATGCAAGAAAAGCTGCTGGCTATTAAGAATAAAAATAAGTTGTTAATAGCAATCAATTATTTTAAAATCTTAATTTATTCTTCTTAACAATCATTAAACCATTATGATATAAATTGCATTTGCAATCAATGCATTAAAAATGCACTCTTCATACTCAATTGCATGCACATTAATTAAATTAAGATTAAAGTTATGAATACATTTCCCCCTTAGATTTATGAGATTTAGTCTTTTATATTTTTATTTTCTTATCAAAACTTATATATCTTATGGTAAAAAATATACATCCAGGGAAAGATGGAATATTAAAAAGCATTTGTTTGATAAAGAAGAAAAATTGATAATCAAAAGAGTCCTAAAACATTTATTTTCCATCCCCTATGTTGTGAAATACACAAGTCTTCTTGTGAGTTTTAGTTTCTTTCATGATTTGGTGAAATAGGAATAGAACTTTATGTCGTACAATAAAATATGATACAACAATAAAATATGACAAGCCTGCCAGACTTCTCAACCATTTCGAGCTATTTGGCATATAAATATTTTGAGAAGCTTCTCTAGCATATATTTTATATTTTCTGGAAACTTGCAAAAGGTATACAATATTAAATTTAATACTTCTGGATAAGAACAAATTGGATTAGAGGTAACTCAAATGTCTGAAACCTAATCTTTATGAAACAGTACACTGTTATGAAGCTTTATTTCTTGTTGTAGCCTAAAAATTAATAATTGCTGTTTTAGTGCATTTATTTTATTTTTAGTAAGTCTACAGGGTTTCATAGTTTCTCATGAATTTCAGAATTATTGGGAAATAAAATATATTTGTAAATTATTCTTGGATTTTAAATAAGATTGCAAAGATTTATTCAAAATCTCTGCAATTGACAGAACACAATAATACTTAATTGGTTAAGCAAATCAACTGAAAATAACTGATCCTACATTTAAATTGTTCTAAATTAGATTGATAAACAATTATCTTAAGTAAAGAAAAACTAATTAACAATCTATTTAGGACTTACTAACTATATATTAGTGTAAGTATTAATGTATAGAAATTGCTCTTTCTATATGTAAGAGCAAAAAATCATGAATACAAACATATATTTGAGAGATTATTTTTTTAATAATGGTAAGCACTGGGTTGATTAACCTCCTCACTACAATAAGGTCAGAAATTACAATTCATCGATCATTACCCAGTGGGCACCTGTGAACCAAGTCATGGAGGCAAGTAGCATTACTCACGTCACACCACCACATACCAGTTTATAAGGTGGGCTACATTCATACAACATCTCAGGAAAAGAAAGAAGCACAGAGAAAGAGAAAGTACATCCATGCCTGAGCCGGGATTTAAACCTGGGTCCTCTCCATCCGTAGTCAGGTATGCTGACCACTAGACAGAGTAGGCGACTTATTTGAGAAATATAAAAGTAAAATTCAACATTCTCTCATACATGATGAATTTTAAAAACATCAAATATTACAAAAAATGCAAAGGAAAATTTTAATAGCTAATTAAAATATAAATAATTGTAAGTGCATGTTAATATATATGTATCTTTTAAAGCTTTTAACTAAAATCTTTTTAGAAAATATTAAAAAACTAGAATAAATAACAAATAACATTTACAAATTACTTTTTATCTAACAAACAATGAACGTTGAAATATTTTATATATTTAATAATACATAATTCATTAATTGTAATACATAATTCATTAATAATACATAATTCATTAATTGTCATAAATAATTTTGCCTTTACAAATGCCTGACAAAGTTCTGAAGGCAAAATAGATGGTACTTGTTAAAAGTATTTAAGTTTGAAACTAACTTTGATAAAACAGGCTTAGTTAAAATTAACAGCAAAAAATATTAAAATAGAAATTCTAACAACAATATTTTAGAATATACATAACTGCTCCAGAGTAAAATAAAAATAGTACATTTTTATCTAAAAACGATTTAAAACATACTAACTTAATTTCTTTCTTCTTATTGTAATAGTTACATTAGTAGGTTGAGATAAAATGCAACCTTTAGGAGAGATCAGAATAATAGTAACATTGCTTTCAGAGAATTGTGCTTCAGGATGTGAAGGAAATGGATTACATACCTAATAGTGATAATAAAAGCCAAAAAACTGAATCAGAATTTGAAATGTCATTAACAATTATTATAGTTTAACTTAAAAATAAAATAAATTTAAATATTTACAGCTTTATAATTTTATAAATTCTTCAAAATTTCAAATACTTCATATAGCATTATTTTATGATAAACATTAGAGTAAACGTTATTTCAATACACAAAGTTGAATTACTTTGAAAGGCACTATTTGATAAAATATAAAAATCATTTTTGAGTGAAAGTAAGACAAATTCTTTAAATAACTTACTGTTGTATTTTCAAATGGTTCAAATGTAAGTTGATGGGATGAAATCATTTGTTTTCTCTCCTGAGTAAGCAAATACGATTCACATAATACAAGACATTTGTCAGATAGATCAATGCCATTTCGAATAATATTCAAGGATACAATTTCACCAAGATAAAATGCAGTAACTGTAGTATTTATAGAAACTTCAGGAACTATATAAAAAAGTAACAATATTTTTAAAGGTACATTTAAATTAAATACTTTATTTAAGTGATACATTTTAAAAACACAAAATTTTATTACATGCATAGAGAAAACAAACTTTTGCCAATTTTTATTTTAGTCATGCTTAAATAAATTTTATTTTATATTGAAGCATCACAACTGAATTATAATATTTATATTTTTTCATTAGTAAGCATTCAATTCCAGTAATTCCACATAAAATATCCTCCAAATAATAACAGTTTTTTCATGTTGAATAAACTGATTTAATAGTAAATGATTTTAGAATTTGATAGGTAAGCATATTTTTATTAGTTAATTTTGTGACAAAACATTGATTTAGTAATGTTTATTTAGTATAGTAACCTTTGATTTAGTTATAGTAACCTTTGATTTTTGCTAGAGTATATATCTATTGTAATGATTTTTGTTAGAATATATTTTTGAAATTTGGAATAAATACAACATTTACACATTCATTGAAAAAACTTGAAGCCCAAATGTCAGATAATTTTAAGAATCAAGATGAAACTTAATTTTTCAATTATGTTAATTTTAATAGTATATAATGGAATAAAAGGAAATATAATGCATTATTCAACAATTGATTCATTTTGTGAAGGTATTGGTGCAAGATCCAATATTGAACAAACCTAAGCCCTGCATTATTTAAAAAGGGAAATGTATTAAAATATTTAATAAGAGTTTATTATAAAACATAAAACAGTAAGAGTTTAAAAACCTAATATGCATAAGTACACATATAAATTTCTATGTGGTTAAAATTTAATTAAATTTAGTAAACTTAAAATTATATATTTGAAAACATTATGTGGAAATCATTGAAATTAGGGCAAACAATTAAAATATGATGTTTGATAAACAATGTTATATGTGTCCAAAATTGGAGAACTCTGAGAAAATAAATACTTGTGTATAAATAAATCAATATATGAAGTCAAACTAACTTTACGCTAATTTTTTTTCATAGGAATAAATAAAAATGGAAGAATAAAAAGGATATGTTGAATAATTTTCCCTCCATGAATAAATTACAGCTTCTACAATACAATTACAGACAAAAGAAGAAATAAAAACTTTTGACAATTGCTTAATAACAAACAAGTTAAATGCTTTACGTAAAAAATCAGTGACATTTTTGGCAGCATTGCTTGCAAATTCGTTGTTCAAAATTCCAACAAGATTCAGAATCCAACTAAACGAGGTTATTTAGCTTTTCAGTATATTTACAGAGCATCTAATATTTCTAAAATAACAAGGTGTAATTTGTCATTAAAATGATAACTGTATAATCATTCAAGTTACCTATATGGATGCAATATTTTCTATGACAGCTGGATCACATTGGTTCCAGATTGCAAACAATAGCAGCAGTTTCAGCTGTATAAATACAGCTTGATGTATGACACCTATAATTTTAGACTGTACTTCTAATAATAATACCGCAACCAACATGACTTGTTAGTTTTAAGTTATCTGTAAACACATGAATGAAGAAACAATATTGATAATAAATGTAGGAGAACATCTGTCACTGAACAAGAAAAATTGGTTGATTTATTGTATCCAACAAAGGGATTGGTTATATTGACAGAGGAAATGTTCCAAGGTGAAAATTTAAAGGCATATGTAATTTAGATTTTAATTAAGAAACTCAAATGAAGACAGAAGTAAATTTGTATGCTTGTAAACTGATAATATATTAAATAGATGCATTTTATGCAATCTCCTTAGAAAGGAACAGTCATTCATAGATCTGAAAGAATGATATGAAGCAGATCTTCAAATAATAATTTTCTGAACTAATAATTCATCAATGTTCTATGAATTTTTCACAACATTAGCTTTTTAGTGCATGTTTGAAGCAACACCCACTTGTACTATTTGGTGAAGTCAATTACGACTCTTACACAAAAATCTATTCCCCTCCTTTGCTTAAAGAAAGTTTCCCTTCTTTTGTTCACTTCTACTTTGTGGCTCTTGAAACATGCTTATGTCAAAAATAAAAGTTCTGTGGCATAAAAAATGACAATCTTATTTTATGCTTGGTAAAAGATAACTTCTTTAAAAAAGAAATAATATATTTCTTCGCCTGTTTCTGAATTTTAATATGCTTTTTTTTATGATCATGGTTATTGATCCATTTTATGAAAGAAATGATGATTTTTAAAATATTGTTTTTCTGACTATTATTGTGTCAAGTGTTTTTTGATGAATCATGTCCTTGCATTGCTGAACCAGCTGAAATCCGAAATTCTGAATTTATTAGCAATTGTGCTTAACCTATCACAGAAGTTGTTCATCCTTTTGATTTAAAAGTTGTGACTAATTGATTGTCTTCAGAATGTGACCTTTAGGTGGTATACTGAGGAATGTGACATAGAAGTTATATGGTATAAATTCATTCTTGATTCCTATCTTCATCTTACTGAGTTAGGACTGGTTTTTTTTCTCTAAATGGTACTCAAGCTAATAGTGAAATAATACTTTCTTTTTATTTAAAAAAATATGGAAAACAAAATACTAATAAAATGTAAGAAATAATTGTATTTGTGGTGGCCTTTTTCCTCGTCATAAATATATGTAGCAGTAAATATCAAATTATATAATTCCTATTTATATCAAAACTATTTTAAGAGACAAGAAAAAATATGCCTAAAAATTATTGAATTATTATAACATTGATAATCATTTTGCATCTTAAATTAACATTTTAAACTGAATACCGGTTCCAGAATACTTAATGCAGAACTTATTTTAAAAAATACTATATATTTTATTTTCAAATTTGATAATTTAAAAAAAACTTTACCATCATTCGGGCCTTCTATAATAACATGTGCTGTGGAATTACCAACAATTTTCCCAAAAGGATGAGGATTAGACAAAATTACCAGAAATTCTTCTTCCTCTTCATACAAATTGTCATCAATAATCTAAAATATGAACAGCCTATAATAATATGATCTTAAGCAATAACTTTAAACTAAAAAAATGAAACTAAATTACACTTACAGTTTATTATTACAAGAATACAAACAAAATTCACCACAAATTATTTGAACACAATTTTAAGAGCAAGCTTCAATTGAATGCAAGAAAAAAGTTTATAATACATGAAGTGGTAATTGAATTTTTTGTTCATTTTAAGACTTTAAATGCACAGAAACAAATTTTGAAATATTTAGTTTAAAAGCAAAATTTAAACCAATAGCACTATACATTACCTGCACTATACATTCAGCAGTTGAAGCAAAAGCAGAGAATGAAATAAATGAACTATAGTTTGAACGACTGACATAATCAGATCCAGTTTTTACACCAGAAATACTGCTTCGTGCACTTAAATCAGATGTTAAGCACATTAAACTAAGTTCATGTCTAATGTCACCTAAAATAAAGATAGGTTTTGGAAATCCAAACACTTTAAAATAAATATATGAAATAATAAAAGGGAATATTGAACAAAAATGACCAGTATGATCATTATTTAAATAAATATTACCTTTTCTTATAACAGGAATGTGAAAATTGTGTTTACTTTCATTTGTTTTAAATATAGCATTTTTGAAACTGACAGTTGGCTCTAAAAGTATAAAAACAATTTAATAAAAATATTTTAACATTAATAAGCTAAATATGTTTTTCCTTAAAGAAAACAGAATAATACAAAAATAAGTACTAACATAAAAAGTTTTATTTTGTTAAATAAAGAAACTTAGTTTTAATTCAAAGAGAATATTAAAACACGATAGAAGGAATATATGACATAATACCTGATGACAATATTAAAATACAATATATCATAATGTTTAACAAAGATATCAAAGCACAGTCATTGCTCATAAATTTCAAATATTCAACATGTTTATCATAAAACTAAATAATATTGATCTACTAAACAAAATAATGCTATAATTAGTAAAGCATAAAACTTCATAGTTTGTATATACAATATAATACATTCAAAATGAACAAAATTGCAAATAAAATCAATTTAAGTAATATGATGCTTCCATAAAAATATATAATTGTTTGTAAATGAATTAACAAATAATATTACAGTAAATATTCCAAATTCAATTCTTTTTTCTATACATTGATGAATTTTATATAAAATTTAAGAATAAAAATGAATTGAGAAAAGAAAATTTTCATAATATTTCTTGAAACAACAATGGTATGAAAAATAATTAATTACACAGAAAAAATTTGATACTGTCTACTTGAAAAACTTAAACTTTATACAAAAGTTTTTAGCAAACTTTATTTATTAAAAATTTTTATTTTGTTATACTTTCAATAGATCAATTTCAAAGAAATAACACACAGGAAATTTACTAAAAATCATATAAGAATTGAAGATTTGCATTGCTCTTTTATTAAAAAATATAATATTAAAGATTAAAATTACAATTATTTGAAAATTCATTTTTTTTAAATATTCTGGATGAATTTTTAGTTTCAAATAACAATATAATTTTATAACTAAAAATTTTAAAAAAAAAGATTCATTAATATAAAAATAAATGAGCAAAAATATTGTTCTTAATAAAATAAAGCTTTTAAAGATATTACTAAATATTATAATATCATGTAGATCAAAAACTGAATCCTAAAATACATTGAACTTTTTGTAATATTCTGTTCTAATTTAATATTTTAATATAATACAAACCATCCTCATAATCAAAAATTTCAATGATAGCAATATGATTATTTCCAATTAATGATGAAGAAGTTTGTAATTCAACTTCATATTGTACAGAGCCATCATACAAACTATCATCTTGTAATCTGAAGATACAATACTTTATTGTGTCATTTGTTTTGAATTTTATCTGAAACACAATTTTGTTGAATTAAAAAAATAATACATTAATAATATCAATAACAAAATGCAAATAATATACAAAAAAATGTTTAATGAATAAGAGCATAAAAATGCATAAAATATTTAACAAAAAATCATGTATGTTCTGTAATTTTTCCTTAAAAATTAACATCACATTAATCTATATTTTGCTAATTTGAAATTTATGAAAAGATTTTGTGGTATCAAGATTAAAATTAAACAAAAATGTTTAGGTACTTACGTATTACACTGTCGACCAAACCTGGGAAAAAATTTATGTCATTTAATGATTCAATTTAGCACCCTATAAATTACAAATAAAGTTTTTATCCATTTGTTACAATAAAAATTAAGTAAACTATTCTGCTTTTCTTTCAAATTTTAAAAGTTACATTATAAAATTTGCAAAATCTAATGACATATTTTTATGGTGAAAAATGTCCTCAAGGATAATACCTAAGTACTAATACATATTATATATGTATTTCAGAATACATATTTATATTTAAATTATTTATTTCAATACAAAATTATTATTATTATTATACGAGTACTTTATTCTTAATTTACATCTTAGTTTAGTTTAAATTTACATAAGGTTAATATCTTCAATTAATTACCAATACAATAATTGTATTTTTTTTCTCCATATTATTCATAGGAAATAATTTCGATTTCTGTAAAAATTATATTTTAAGTTTAAAGATGTTTACTTAACTCACAGCCATGTATAAAACTAGTTAACACAGACACAAATGACTAGATTAAATTTACACAAAAACCTACTGGTTTTAGAGTATAAACGACGATTTCAAGAAAATCGTTTTCTATGACACAATTTACTTAACATAAACTATTACAATTCCTACACAATAGTTTTCAATTATTATCAAATATAACAACAAAAATTTTGCAAGATGCAAAATGAAAACAAGATAATTATATTGTTGTAATAACTGTTTTAATATCAGTTTGATATTTACAAAACATCACAAGGAATATAATTAAGCTCATGAATTATAATTGCTCCACAATTAGAAAATATGACAGCAAAATAGGTTTTGTAACACAATTAATAAAATTGCAGATATTTTCATAATATAAACAAATTTATAGTAACAAGAAAATCATTTTGCTTTTCTTCAAAAAAATCCACTAAAGCTGCTATTCTTAGCAAGGATTTAAAATTGCTTCTAATGATAATGAATTTCCATTAAATTAGAAAATTTGGAATATGGCTCACATATCTTTTTAACTCGTGGAATTACTGAACTGATTGACTACTTTCAGAAGCAAATCATCTAAAATTTATAATGAATTAATGAGTAACTGTATTTTGCAAATGCAAAATAGCAAATAGTTCGCTTTCACAATGTTTTAAAAAACAAACTTTCCAAGATAAAAATATATTTTCCTGTTGGAAACAGTTAAAATATTATTAAATGAAAGAAGTTCATGAAATATGCTATATATGAAAAATGCTAGAATCAATTATACTACATGAAATCAAAATACATAAAATAAAATTAAATTATATTTCTTCTATGTTAAGTGTTTCTAAATTATCATACCTCATTAGTAACCGGATAAAATTTCTTTGGTTTCATTTTTTTAAAAGTTTCTGGTATCCTACAAAATACCATAAAATTCTAAAAAAAAGAAAAAAAAATATTCAGTAAAATATATAGGACATATGTATTATTGAATAAAGATGAAATAATATTTTGGTACACCTAAAAATTACTTTAGTTATGAGATTAATTTTAAGTTAAGAATAGAAATTTACCAAGTTACAATTTCCAGTACATATTACTGGTAACTCAAAGAAACCATCAACTTCAGATATATTATAGAAAGTTGAATTGAAGCTAACTCGTGGCCACTGAACAACAAAAATGTTGTTAAATACTTTATTTGGTTTTGTATCTTCAAACGAAAACATAAGCTTATCTTCAATTGTTTTCAAATTATCCTCTTTCAAAACATACTGCACTTTTCCCTGATTTATATCTCCTATAGAAAAAAAATTAAACATTAGAATATTATTATTTTTGTTTCCATTTGTTACAAAAATATTAAAAGCACAATATAATAAATTGCATTTGAATTGATAATATAATTAACATTAATTTTCTCTTTAACTAAATAAATAATTCAATTAAGTAAACAAATAAATAAAAAAAGCTGATAATGCAAGAAATAATTTCAAGTATTTATAACACTTGAAATTATTGCTTTTGTCTGAACATATTAATAAGAAACTATTATGCAATGCGATGAAAGTACTTTTAGTTCTCCTCCTCAGGAAGTCGATTAAAGATGCTACTTTACTTGTTATTATAAGAGAAAAATATTTGATTACAAAGATTGATACTACAAAATATGTTACTCAGCAGTTAAACTCAGTAGAAAGGCATTTAAACATTCAATAATATCTTCTCTTAGAAGGATTTTTCATAAACAGGGGACCATATTCACATATCAAAAGAGATAAAAAGCAAGAAATTCTCAAGCACCAACCAAAATCGCTTTAAAATAAAGAAATACAATTTATCACCCATTGCTCAAACAGAGCTTATGATTATTTAAAGTAGAAGAGCTTTGATTAAATACCACTGCATGCACAGGGCAAATGCGAATTTTTAAGTGGTAAAAGATTGAAAAATCAATTTTCTGAACAAAATATTAAACAGGTTCTAAATAAAATATAATAAGGAAAAGGAACCCTGTAATGAAAATCAGCAAGTAAAATTGCAAACGGATTTCAAATATATTATCATCCATAGCAATTAAGTAGAAATGTTTCATACTAGTTGAGTTGAAAAGAAATGAGCTGAATTTTCCAATGTGAAAAATAAAAAGCGAATGGCATTGATGACAAATTATTTGCTAGCAATTATAATAATGTGTTCAAAATAATTAAAAGTACTTCTCATTACCAGTTTTATACATGAGTGAGAAGTATTAAAGACAAATCATCTGCTGATAATGATTTTAGAATTTGCAACAACTAATTACATACATTTTATGAGACTTGTTTCATGTTTTCCTTTTTTTATAACTGAGCAATAACTTCAATTTGTTTTTAATGTCTTTAAAAGGGCCTCCTGATAAAAAAGTATATCAAAATTTTCTGCTTTTTTATTTATGCAAAAAATACACACATTTGCACTAAAGGACATTTTCTGACACATTTATGTGAAATCAGTAAAAATAAAATACACTATTTATTTAAAAAATTCACTAATAGTTGAGTAGAAAAAAAATTAAAATCGAATAAAACGTAATACAGTAATTTTTTCCAAAGATAAGCAAGAGAAAATTAAAAATATAAGCAATTCAACACTTAAAATAAAAATATTTTAATTCAAATGGAAAATTTATACAAGTATAACAGGATAGTGTTATTTAGAAATTCTGAATTAAAATGCAATAAAGTATAAATATAAAATCTAATTATGTATGTTTTGGTTATAAGTTCTCTCTATAAGAAAATAATTTAATTAAAAAAATGCCAAACATAGCATGTAAAAAATATATAACTAAAATTTTAAAAAATCAATTTTTGCATAATAAAATAAAGGCTTTAATACTAAGAGAAAGTTTCGAAATATCATCAAACAAATTTTGGAAGTAGAAATATTTAGTTTATGTAATATCAATTTAAAAGCACTTAAATGTTAATCCATATTGAATAAATAACTACATAGAAATTTTTAGATAATATATATATATTCTAAATAAATGTTAAATATTCCATGATTGCAAACTATTGAAAATTCAAACAAGAAAGCACAATTAAATACAATTAAATGATTTGTGTTATATATTGATTGATAATTTAATATAAGTTAATTCTATTGAAAAGAAAGATACTATTATAGAAAAATTATAACTTTAAATATAATTATATAGCATATGCACTTTCTACCACAAAAATACTAAAAATAAAACTGCTAAAATACTATAAATATATTATTCTACAAATAAATTGCTATGATTTTAAATTTCCTTTTTAAAATCATATAAGAAGAAATATATAAATTATAAACTGGCAAAAAGCAAAATTTTATTTCATTAAATATATCGTATAAATAGATCATATAGTTTAATATAATTAATTATGAACTGGTTCTTTATAAAATTTTATTTTTAATAAACATTAAAAATCTTTATCTGTTAAAAACTAATCCATTTACATATTTAGTTTATTTTTATTAATAATTAGAAAATTTTTAAACAATAAAATTATACATTATTTTTTAAGAATGTTTATATTTAAAGCATTTTCTTACTTTGAGTGAAATTTGTTATTTTATTGCCTTCCTCAGTAGATATTTGCAAGAAACCAAACTGTGGTTGTAATGTTATTTGAAAAACAATATTTTCTTCTGGTGTATCAGCATCAAAAACTAACAAATTGTCCTGAGTCAAAGTATTCCAGATCTGAAAGGATTTAAATTTAAGTACCAGCAAAAATAGAAGTAACATAAAAGAGTACAGAATTTACATAAAATATGTTAGAATTGCGACAATTATTTCATAATTTTTTCTTATCAAAGTGTCATTACATAGACAGTTTAGCAAAGATTTTTGTAGTAAATCTTATCTTTTAAGATTTTTATGACTTTTAATATACCTTTTGTAAAAGTTTCCATCTTTTTCTTTCAAAGATGATTTCTCAGAGATATTTAATCACAATAAAATAACAGAGTGAGGAAATTCTGAAATGCCAACAATTACTAATTTCAAAATTTGACAACACAAAGTTAAAGTTATGTTTTCTTTGCTATTTAAGACTTTAAAATCAACTTCTTAAAATTATTTTAACTGAAGATGAAATATTTGCACATTTACATTTCAAACTCACTGTTGTGAAATACATAAGATGTTTTTCAGATCATTATTTTTAAAAACTTATAAAAGTAAGGTGAAAGACTCATAACTGTCTGAGCTTCAACAAACTAAGACTCAGAATTAATAGTCAATCATAAAAACGGTAATGGAATTTATTGAAATTCAAAACAAACAATTTAATATGTTATTTTAAAACCATTGTATTTTATTTCACTTTTTCCATTTTAAAAATTTATATTTAATATGTATTTAATTAGGGATGTGTATAAAATTAAACTTTTTAGCATTTAATAAAAAAATATGTTTTACTTAATTTTCATAGCTTTCTAACAATTTATTTGAGAATTATCAAAAAGTTTTATATAAAAGAGGTATCTTTATTCTAAATACCTTAGTTAATTGGGAGGAAATTGAATATTAATAATATAAATAATTATTAAATTTATAAATAATTAAGTATTACATATAAAATTAAAATTTTATATAATATTATTATAAATATAGTAAAAAATATTATATAAGTAGTAATATTAATATAAGTAATACCATTAAATAAAAGTTTTTAAAATCGAAGATAGGAATGCCCTCAAAATAATTCAAGAACATTCAAAAACTGAAACTAAAAGAGTGATAATTATTAGAAAAATGGAAATAAATGATAAAATTGTTATAAACCTATTCTTTACTTTAATTGAAATCATTATCTCCGCAAACAAATAATACTTTTTTATAAATGAAATTTTTCACTAAAATCATGTCATGAAAGTAAGTTAAAAATTTAATAAACATAAAAAAAGGAAAAGATGGATGCAATTGTACACTTCATAAAATATTTCTTTACAAAGTTTTTTTTTTTATGTAAAACAGGAATGCCTAATGAATTTCAGCATACGCTGCAAAAATTTTATTCAAATCATATAAATAAAAGCTTTTAAATACTGAAAAAGAATTGTTTAATTGAACCATTCATTATACAATTTTTATTCACACCTAGGGATTCTTTATTTTATATTGAGTATTCTTTATTTTTACACAAAAAATATTTTGATAATATAATACAATTCATAAGAAAATCTGACATGCTTTTTTATAGATAAACAAATGAATTAAAAAGAAAAAAGAATTATATTATTCTGCTTCAAGTATCATTTTTTTAAATGACTATATAAGATAAGCAGTTTTTTTACATTCCTAAGATTATGAATTTCATCACACAAATTTATAATTTTAAAATAAGTTTAAGATGTAATAAATATTAAGATCAACAAGCATTTAATAAAAATTATGTTTTTCAAAGAATACTTTCCAATTTCTAAATAAAAGAGTCCTAATTATAATTTCTTCAAATACTTCTAGACATTATATAAAAATGAATAACTTACATAGTAATAAACTTAATTGAAAACCAATATTGTACTCATTTATTATTTACTTATACAT
The DNA here is from genome assembly GCA_026290005.1 of Latrodectus geometricus. Taxonomy (NCBI): domain Eukaryota; kingdom Metazoa; phylum Arthropoda; class Arachnida; order Araneae; family Theridiidae; genus Latrodectus; species Latrodectus geometricus. The sequence goes on along the minus strand of JAPDSC010063188.1, from coordinate 282,934 downwards.
GAGTAAAATTCTTGAACAAACAAGAATCTATTTTATTAAATTAAACAGCAAAAATAAGGTAGAATAAATAGTATATAGAGATTATATATTAATATAATTTTTATTAACATAATTTTACATTTAAATAAAAAAAGTTTTGTTTAACTTTAAAAATATTTAACGCCCAATCTTTGTACTCATGTATAAGTAAATAAT